>LPNX010028364.1:943036-980429 GCA_001517045.1 Pseudotsuga menziesii
GTAAATCGAGTTACGACTATGAAGGCCTCAAAAAATTTCATCAAGCTACGGCCGCAAGGTCTTCAAAATATTCTCATCAAAACATTTCAGACTCGGCCACATGGCATTTCTAAACAAACAAAATATTTGATAACCAAAACTGAAGTCGCATCTCGTAGGAACTATAACAACCAAACCCCATACAACCATCACAGGAGGAACCTCAGGTAGGATCAATGCTAACCATTTGTTGAAGGAGTGTGAAGACCCCCTCTTCGTTGGAGTCTTCGAGCCACAGTCTGAAAGCTCTACATATAAAATGACCTGCACACCCATTAAATATTTTGTTAATATTTGTGTATATATAAAAAAAGAGAGAACTAGCATATGCACATATGGCAAATACAAGAAAGGAAATGAAGAGTTACCTGGAGCAGTTTCACTTCCAGTCGCATCTAAATTTGTTTACACAGCGTTTTCAACCAAGTAAATACCCCTTCACACTAGCAACCGGGTAGTAAACATAGATAAGCACACACTCAATGAGAATGTTCAAATCAAAAGCTAAGGCCATGCACAATGAACCCGAAATCGAGCCCACACTACAAAGTTCAAAACTGAACAAAAGCATGAAGGTAAGCCCTCATAGAGGCAAAGAAATGGCGTCAAAGGCTAGGTTGGATGGATTTTGTAGGAAATGATCTTTTCATTCTTCACACAAAGCAATAATACTATTTTTAATGATATAATGTTCTTATTATTGCATTTTTACATGGTAAGTACTTAAACAGTTAGTAGACTATCTTCTGCACTAAATCTTTAGTTCCATGTATGAATGCCAACCATTATATCTTATGACTATACCTAGATTTCAGTTTTCTTAGTTTACTTAACATTTGAATATTGTTGAGACAAATACATATGAACTATCACTGGTAACAAGTAATAAGGTATCAAATGGCATGTTGTACAATTTTATCTTTCACTAGAATTGCATACAAGACCTAAACTGATAATAAATAGATGAAAGTTTGATGAACAAGTTATAGTTGAAGCGAGGTAGAGAAAAAATGGATTTATGTTCAAATTTTCCAAATAGTTATGCTTACAAGAAATTAAATAAAACGTAAATATACAGTTCAACGATACCTCCTTTATTTTGATCAAAGATGTAAAATAAACAAATATACTAGCATTTTATTTTATGCTAGTTGAGATAATAATCTCGATCCAAAAATTGGTTACAAAACGTCTTACCCGTAAAAGACCTGTAAAAGAAGCATCACTTCACTGCATTAGCTAAAAAGCTAAGTAAGCCTCGGACTTAACTGAAGTTCCTTCATATTCACAATTAATAAAACAAAATTTAGCACTTAGTAATTAAACAGATGTTTCAATTCCTGTTGTTCCAAATCATAACCTGCTAAATCAAATCTTTAATAATGATTTATGAAAGCAAATATTTAAGTATGCAGATATAGAGCTTAATAAAGGATTTAGTTCTATTTTAAACCTTATTATGTTAGCGATTAATAGTTAAATGTCCCTCAGAAGTGACGATTGTAAACATTTAATGTCATAGGAAAAATTTTAAATTTTTACGAAATTTTGGAGTATTACACAATGACACCAACATAACATACTAAAACACAACACACGAATAAAGTAAATGGTTTCGACACACAGTTAATCAATTTCCCTTCTAAAACTTCCATGTCATTCCTATTTTCCTACTTCGTTCTATATAATTCACAACTAACTTCCACACCCTATCCTTCCTCTATTGGACTACAGTGGAGCGTCAACTACATGACCTAACTTTAGTTAGAACCCATAAGAGGAAGTGTCGACTCCATCGACCAAGCTTCCCTAGTAGGCGCCCACTAGTCATCATCACACACATTGGAGAGCATGTTGTAGCACAACCTTCCCATGACTCTGGGTTTCGGGGATAAACGATGGGTAATGCCTCCACTCCCCCTGATGGAACAAGGGACTATGTTTACATCGACATAGTGATCGTGTTGCGATTGTCGTACTCGGGTTTTGTCATCGAATAACCAATTTGGGAGGTTGATTTTCCTCAAACCCCACACTATCCCACACATCATAATAATAACCATAACCATAAATAAAATAATGGTTTATTCTCATGCCATATCTTTTGGAAATCATCTCGTCGAGGTACTTCCACCTGGTAGGGATCAACTATCCCTTAGATATTTTAAACCTGTCAGTTAGTCTCATAACAAAATGTCATGCAATTTTTGACATGTACATACATGGTCCATTAATACTAGCAACAACAATATAATCATTTGCACCATGCATCTAGCATCATAATGATTTATTGAACATAACCTAAATCAATATCCACGTACCATTATCTATTAAAATTTTCATGCTAGAGACGTAATCAAAACAAGGTCATAATTCATAATATTAACATCACACACACATATATAATTTCTGCAAAATAATAAATCCATATGTCCACAGTGTAATCAATTGACAAGGTTCCACAATAATAAGCATATACAACATGCAGTGATAGTTTAGGAAATAAGGTCAAAACAGGGCATTACATGCCTCTTTAAAGAAGCTCCACACATGGACTCAAGGACCTTGGGTTCTTTTATGGAAGATTCATTCTGTATTTATCCACATGCATAACAAAATTTTTCCACTTTGAAGTTGGAATTCGAGTTGAATCAAGCTCAAGTTGTGATCAAAGGGATCTGGTTTACTAACATTGCTGGGTCATTTAGGAAACTGTGTTAACCTAATTTTAACATGTATATAGAATTTCTAATAATAATCTCAAATATGAGTCACTCATAATCTCCCTATCCAATATTTGAGTTCTTTGACTTTAACAATTATTAGTAATATTTGGCTACATAAATTAGTGGTAAGTGTTCACTACAATATGTATTTCTATAGATGTAAGAAAATGTATTCCTAACCACATTATGTTGGAGAGTGGTCATTGAAGTTGGACTCAACCCTTATATTACAAACATGCTTCCTTTTGTTGTATACTTTGCTTTGACCATGGTCAAGTTGCATCTACATGCTTGAAGACATAATATTCTCCAAATCTAAAAATAAAAACAAATAAACCCTTTGGTAACAAGACACAAAGATGAAGGCACATTAAATGATCTCAAATAGTTGAGACTAAAATATTACACAACTCCACCCTTCAACAATAAGACTCAACAATTTACATAACAATTCAATTTACACAACAATTTACATAACCACAAAAATTAGGTTTCCAACAATTCCCCCCTCTAGTTAGTGAACACACTACCGTTTCTAGTTCCTTTTCTTTTGCTCTATATCCTTAGTTTCCTCTTTTCTATCTTCTATCCTTGCCTCTTCCCCTAGCTTTCCATATGATCCTCATTTCATGTTCTTATCCTTTAGTTATTTATTTTCATCCCTTTTCTCCTTGGTCTTTTCCTCTTCTATACTTTCCTATTCATATCCCTCCTCGACGCTTTCTTATCCAAATTGCTTCTCTATGGACTTGCATTATTTGACATCACTCTTTTTGTTATCTTAATTTTTAGTCTTCATTTTCCTTGGGTTTTTCTTCTTGAGCCTCTCTTTGACATATTTTCCTTATAAGTACTTTGTTTTTATCCTTTTTATTGATCTTCTCTTTGTTCAGAGTATTTTGGTCCTTTGTCTTATTTGTCTACATCATCTATCTTATTTGGGATCTCTATATACAGTATCTTCTTTTGCTTATGACATCCCTTATTTTTTATCATCTTTCATTGCTTTAGTCTCCATTCTGACATCCTTGTGGACTTGCATAATTTCTCCACTTGCGCCTTGTTGATATTTCTTGTCTACCTAATATACCTTGGTGCATTTTCTTAGAATTTCCACAGTTTTTTCCTAAGTAAATGTCTTTGTTGTCTCTTGGTTAATTGACTTTTTTTTCTCTTGAAATACAAATCATGGGAAAAATCTCAAGCACTTCCCTTCATTTTGAGGATGATACCTAGGGTAAAATAAACCAACACAATTTTTGTGCCTACCCAACAGGGACATCGAGTGAGGCCCACAAAGGTCATAAAGAGAGCCAACCTGGAAACTTGAAAGTGAGACCTCTTTATTGTAATTTAATACAACATTAAATGGCCTAAACTAACCCATTGTCATCGGGAAACTTAGGGACTTATCCTTGAAGTATCAAAATTTCCATCTCCCATTCTCTAATCACTTCCCTCACTTATTGGTTTATAGCCTTCTCAATCCTCTAGTACTCGTGTCTCTCTATGTAAGACATAAATTTCCTTTTGACCAATTTCATCTCTATCTTCACTTCTTGGATAGATGCTAGTTGTAATGTTAGTAGTTGATGATATTGCATTCCTTAGAAGATTTAGTATAACATACTCTAGTCCATTGTGTGGTTGACTTATGTGACCTTTTCCATGAGCCTTTCATCCAATTCTCATATCCCATTATTCAAAATATTATCCTTTTCTTGTATATAATGGCCAACCCAATATTTTATTAGAATTTATTAAAATCCAACATACCTTCCATCACTATTGTCTTTCCTCTAACCATGTCTTCCATCACTGTTGTGAATTCATATATCTTCATCTCAAACCCTTTCTTGATTTCACATGTCTTCTCATTGTGCTTGTTTGTCTCATATAGATTCAAGAATAGGTTAAGCTCATTAATAAAAAAAGTACTTTTCTATTTCTATAATGTTGGAAAGTGGTCAATTTTTAAGCCCATATCTCTATATTTTTTAAATCATTCACCTATCTCATGAGTTCATAAATTGTCCCCATATCTTTATACCATATAGTTTTAGAATCTTTAGGGGTGTCTCTTAATTGGATGATTTTTTTAGATATAAGAGAATTGATATATGGTCAGGATTGCCTATGTGAGAAACAAGTTCAAAATCTTACTTGTTTCCATTATAAACCCTAGGCTAGTTATAACATCCTACAAGCCAATGCTTAGTAGGAACCTATGACTTAGAAACGATTAAGACATCCATGAACCGCCCATGGGGATCCCACTCAAGGGGAGAGCCCAAACTTCTAGCGTCATCACAATAGGCCAATTCCTCATAAAGGATTTGAAGTATGTTGGGAAGGGTGTGAAACTTACCTCCCTACCACTCAAGCTATTAATGACCCCTTACTTGGTTGTTAGAGTTCTCCGTCAATGTGGAAAATGTGGCTACCACCTTTATCCTCTCTTCCATTTATCTAAATATAGAGGTACCTGCTGAATTTTTAATGGTTATATCAGAAATTAAAACATTTAGCATCATAACAGCATAACCATAAGCCAAAATATCATTGAAAGATAGACAAGCACAACCATACAAAGAGAACACAAAGATTTATCCTGGGAAAACCCTAAAGGGAAAAACCTAGCAAAAGCTTCCTCAATATAGATTCCCTAAAAAAGATAAAAGGTAAAACCCAAAAGACTGATCCTCCTTCTTCTCCAACCACAGATCTTTCTCTCTCTCTCTCTCATGCGCTACACAAGTGAGTGTGTGTGTTCCAAATGAGGAGTGCCACACCTCTATTTATTTTCATTTGTTCACTTTAATAATTAATTCTGACATGTAGGCTCGAGTTAATCATGTAGGCTCGAGTTAAACATGTAGGCTCAAGTAACCACAACTAGGGTGCTAATGACCCACCTTTACAATTTGATGGGACTGCCTCATGACTCTTATTAGTTCTTCCGATTAGAAGCATCAGAGTATAAAGAAATACAATTGGTTCTCCTGGTAGGACCATCGGGGACCACAAAAAGTACATATAGAATATTCTTCGAAGTTACAATATTTCAACACTCGCCCTTAACGAGAAGGGTATTCTACAACAACATCAACAACAAGAATAGTAGGAGAGAGATAGAGGACATCATCAACATCATCAGGGTAACACATCTATAAATCATTGGAAGCTTTTAAACATCATATAGTATTCATCTTCAATCTTCAACGACAGCAACACTTTGACCAATTTGATTGATAACATCATCAATAGCACTTTGAACTTTTGATTAGCAACAACATCTTCAGTACTTTGACCTTTTGATCAACAACAACATCTTTAGCACTTTGACCTTTCGATCAGCAACAACAACTTCAACACTTTTACCTTTCGATCCGCAACAACATCTTCAGTTTTTGACCTTTCGATCAGCAACAACATCTTCAACACTTTGACCTTTCGATTAGCAACAATAACTTCAGCACTTTGACCTTTCGATCAGCAACATCATCATCATCATATTCTGATCCTTCGATCAACAACATTAGCAACATCATCATCATACTTTGATATTTCAAACAACAACATTCGCAACATCATCATCATACTTTGAACTTTTGAAGAACAACATCATCATCACACTCTGATCTTTTGATCAGTACGTCATCATCATCACACTCTGATCTTTCTATCAGTACGTCATCATCATCACACTCTGATCTTTCGATCAGTAACATCATCATCAACAACAACCTGCAATCCACAACATGAAGACAAAATTCTTTGGATCACTTTTGGACCTAAGTCCAAGGATGATACAATCCTACCACATTCTCGACAACTGAAGTCACCAGATAATCAGTTCCTATCACTTTAGGACTAGGTCCAAGGATGATGCAATCCTACCACATTCTCGACAACTGAAGTCACCAGATTGATTACAGGATAATCAGTCCCTATCACTTTAGGACTGGGTCCAAGGATGATGCAATCCTACCACATTCTCAGGGATTAAAGCCTCCAGATACCTTTCTGAACCGAAGTTCAAGGATGATGCAATCCTGCCACATTCTCGGGGACCAAAGCCTCTGGATACCTTTCTGAACCGAAGTTCAAGGATGATGCAATCTTGCAACATTCTCAGGGATCAAAGGCTCCGGATACCTTTATGAACCAAAGTTCAAGGATGATGCAATCCTGCCACATTCTCGGGGACCGAAGCCTCCGTATACCTTTCTGAACCGAATTTCAAGGATGATGCAATCCCACTACATTCTCGAGGATCGAAGTCACCAGATCTATTCTGGATAGATGTCCCAGGATGATACAATCCCTCTTCATTCTCTAGGACCGAGGCCACCTGATCACTTTAGGGCAAGTGCCTAGGGATGATACAATCCCACTGCAACATCACTACTCCCCCTTTCTAGGAAGGTCTTTCCGAACAATGCCAAGCTTGTCTCGAACATGTTCGAACTTTACTCGAGACAGAGGCTTCGTCAGCACATCATCATCTATATCTTCAGTATGTGAATACTGAACTATCACCATCTGTATCTCTAGTATGTGAATATTGAAGGCATCATCATCTATATCTTTAGTATAGAAATACTGAAAGCATCATCATCTCTATATTTAGTATAGAAATACTGAATCACCATCATCTGCATCTACAGTATGTAAATACTGAAACATCATCTATATCTTCAGTATGGGAATACTAAAACATCATCATCTGCATCTCATCTCGTATGTAGAAATACCGGATTTATATGTGTTACGACGGAACACAAGGTTCTCTGTCATCAAAACTCTAGTTATCACATAGAATCATTGTAGTATCCATCTTCAGGTCAAAGAGACCTTATATCAGCTTCCAAAGCCATATGGATTCACAACTTAGCAGAGCAATCTGCTATGTATTCTACTTCAGCCGTGCTAAGAGAAACACTGGACTGTTTCCTTCTAAACCATGAACTCATAGCACACCCCAAACAAAAGAATCTACTTGATGTGCTTTTCTTGTTTGAGATACTTCCAGCCCAATTTGCATCTGTATAGCCATACAATATATATTCATGGTTTCCATCATAGTGTAGACCAAAGTCTATAATCCTTTTCAGATATCTCATCACATGTTTTGCGGCTATCAGGTGAAACTATCTAGGTTGAACTAGATATTGACTCAAGGTGTTCACAACAAAACAAATGTCTGGTCTGGTATTTGTTAAGTACATCAATGACCCAATAATCTGTCTGTATTGAGTCACATCTGTCTTCAACTTCAAATCCTCGTGACTATTCGATGTAAAAATATTCCTCAATCATACCATTAAGGAAGGCTTGTCTTTACTTCATCGTGGAAGAAACTACCATGATAGTTTTGAAGGAAGTGTACCTTGCTTCCTGGAGTAAGTGTCGCTTCAAAATTAATTCCCTCTTTCTGATAGAAACCTCTAGCCACAAGTCTTTCCTTACTTCTATTAGAAATATATTTTATCTTGCAAATCCATTTGGAGATACCACATTATTGCTTTCTAGTTTGAGTACTATATCCCAAACATCATTCTAGTATTCCTTCATCATAACATCTTCTATGAGTTCGTCTTGTCAGGTCATCAACATATCCTAGTCTTCTGCATTCAACCTTGAAGGTTGGAACCCACTTTACTCTTGGTAAAGTCTCGATCCATCAGGAAGCTATCCATCATGTCGTATAATGTTGAACTCATATATCTTCTGTAGTCACTCCCCCTGAAGTGGAGTATCATCTTCCCTCTTCATTCTGTACAGGTGGTTCTATTCTTGATATATACTTCTAGTGGGTTTGGTCAATAGAGTATGTCATGTCATAGTCTATTCTTTTTGAGGTAAACCACGAACCTTGCTTTGTAAACTTGTTCTGTTAGATCCATATGGAATATATTATAGACTTCCTTCAGGTCTCAAAACCATATCGTAGACATCATTCCCAATGATTGACTGTTACTCTTTGATCATAACTTCTTTCATAGCAGGAAAGGTTGGCATCAATGATTTCACCCAACTGTGTTACATAACTAGAGTGTGTTCGAGGCCTCTTACTTTGGTTTGGAAGTCTCACCATTATTTTCTTCATCTTGAGTTATCTCTCGTAACCATGGTGGTCTTCATCCTTTGAGGTGGATCTACCACTCTCTGAAGCTATTTCTTCTGTCATGATGTCTCTGACCCTGGGAGCTTCAGATTTATTGGAGTGAATCTTGAAATGTCATCACTTGTTCTTCGGAACAAGTCTCATCCTTATTTTCTTTTAGGAGGTTGTACAGGACCTTTCTTACAATTCAAATGCATCAGTAGCATGGTTAGAACCATTTCATAGAACATATACATAACGACAAATTCTTATGCATCATGCAACTGTTTAGCCAATACAACATTCAACCATATCTCACAGAAACTTTCTAGATGACATCATTGATATTGTGTGCTAATCCAATATGTCAGCAATGAGGTTTCATTCTAGATAAGTAGCAATGGAGAGGTGTATAGCACCATGAGCTACTTACTCATCACATGCATACTGTTATTAATGTAAACATTCCATCATGCATAACACATCAACTAAATACAAAACAATATCATGAAATGACAATTGAATACTTATCTTTTATTTGTTTCATGGGTAGACTCCTTCTTGATCATTCTGCTTCATCATCTTCTTCATTCATGAAATTATCATTTCTTATCGAAATGATAAGATGGATAAGAGGTTCTTCAAGAATTGAGTTCTTCATATTCCTCATTGCTTGAGGGATCTTCTTTGAATGGTGAGAGATTGATCTTCAATTGTTCCCATCTTCTTCTTCTCTTCTTATGAGTCGAGCTTCTTCTTCTTCCCAGAGTCAGCTGAAATTAATCACTTCCTTCTGGCACACATTCCTCTCACGAATGAATCCCATGATCCTGGGAGGCCATTCAAGGTGGTTATCACCAATTTGTTTCTTAAGGTCATCTTCCGATGTATCTTCTTTCCTTCAAATAGCTTGGTCAAGGAATCAAACATCTCTTTCAGTGTCTTTAGGGAAGACACTTGTGGTACAAGTTGATCCATGACTGAATCAACAATGATCTTCTTGGCCTTGACCAAGTTCTTCTGGTGTAAGGATTTGAGCCTCATCTCCCTTTGGAACTGGAACCTCTCTACTCATGTAGGTGTCCAATTCATTTTTTTCAGAGAGATCAAATACTTCCATGCTTGGAAGTTGCCAACTTCACCAAACTTATCATCAAGCTGATGAGAACCTTAAATGGAAATAGCAAAAGATTAGATCTTACCGATTTGCGGTGTTCGTCCTGGTTCCGGAGCTGGCTGATCTAGGGTTTGTTAGAGAAACCCTAATTTTCAAAACTTGGAATCTTTTAGATCTGATTGGATAGAAAGATAGATCTCTTCAATTTGAACTGTCCAATGTACTCCTTTTTTGAAAACAGTGGAGGGAAGCTCCCGGAACAGGAAGCCCTAGTTTTCCAATTTCTCCTGCAAAAATTCCTGATACTGTTTCTGCTCTATCTCAAAACATAATACTCCTTTGTGTCTAAAAATTCTCCCTAAGGTAGCCTCGCATGTCCCTATTACAACACCACCAGTTTCAGTAGAATTGGTGTCACCAATTGGGACTTATGATCATTTTCCCAAGGTGACTTGTTACAGGACTGTTCAGATCAACGAAGTTGTACGAACTTCCACGTGTCATTGTTTCATCTTATAAGTCTGAAACTCAGACCATAGAAAGTAAACTACTTTCAATTTCTGGAAAAGCTTCCAAAATTTCATTTGGATCTTTGTAGCCCAAGATATATCAATTCTCCCCAGGTGTTCTGTTTAGGGATGAATCCTGAAAGAGGCCAGAACCCTAACTTGGAGGGATCATATCTCCAAAAATATAGGGAATGGAAGGCTGAATGTTGGACACAGTATACATAAGAATTGTGTCTTCAACCTTTGCAATTTTCAGCTCCTGAGACTTCTCCAATCCCGAGATATAGTGAATGTACCAAAACTTATCAGTTTTAGTATTTAGGGTTTTTTTAGCTCGGGGTCAAACTAGGGTTTGAATTTCCTGGAGTTTCACCCAACCAAAGATCTTGAACCAGGTCTCTAAACTTTGATTTTGATGAGGAGAGAAATACTATGTCGGGCTCACTCAAAAATTCCTCTTCTATAGAAATCCCTAATTTCCCGCACCAAAAACTGCAAATGCTCGGAATCGAATTTCGCTTCGACAGAAAGATGCGCCCTTCAATGGAGAGTCAGACTAGCATACTTTTGCTGATAGATTGTGGAGAGAGACGCAAAAAGTAAGAATCCCTAGCTTCTGTAGCTGCACAATTTCTTCTTTCAGGGTGGCTCTGATTCCATGTTGAATTTTTAATGGTTATATTAGAACTTAAAACATTTAACATCATAACAACATAACCATAATCCAAAAAATCACCAAAAGATAGACAAGCATAACCATACAAAAAGAACACAAATATTTATCCTGGGAAAACCCTAAAGTGAAAAACCCCGCAAAAGATTCCTCAATATAGATGCCCCAAAAAAGATAAAAGGTAAAACCCAATAGACTGATCCTCCTTCTTCTCCAGCCACAGCTCTTTCTCTCTCTCTCTCATGTGCTACACAAGTGAGTGTGTGTGTTCCAAATGAGGAGTGCCACACCTCTATTTATATTCGTCCATTCACTTTAATAATTAATTTCGACATGTAGGCTCGAGTTAATCATGTAGGCTTGAGTTAAACATGTAGGATCAAGTAACCACAACTAGGGTGCTAATGACACACCTTTACAATTTGAGGGGACTACCTCATGAATCTTATTAGTTCTTATGATTAGAAGCATCGGAGTATAAAGAAATACAATTGGTTCTCCTGGTAGGACCATCGGGGACCACAAAAAGTACATATAGAATATTCTTCGAAGTTACAATATTTCAACAGTACCATGTTAAATGAGGGATTTTGGGATTGAATTTGAGAGAATGTCCAATAGTATTCAATTCATTGAAACAAGTACACCTCTCTATTATTGTTTTCAATCACATGTTGAATCTCTTCTATGTTTTATGATCACTTTATGGGTGACCTTTGAAAGTGTTAGTATGTTCATGTTTGATGGTTGTCTTTATTTGACTAAATTCATAGCCCTTTATAGTGATAAGTTCCCTTGACTTGTCTCTTATCTTGGGGAAAAATACTTATACAATTATATTCTTACTTATATTGTCAAATTTAAGTTGAACATGAATTTCATTCCCATCTTTTTTTTAACACAATTCTTCTAGGACACTTTCCATAGTCACATTCCGTTATATCATCTCCTTTTCCATTATGGATATCCGTTCCTATATATTTTTTCTTTTTCCTTAATATTCTAGTACATTTTCAACGGACACATTCCATTGTATTACCTTCTTTGCTATTATGACTAGCTTTTTGGTCTTCTTTTCAAAAAAAATCACCCCCCATGTTTTGTATCAATAATTTTTTGCATGGTCTTAATTTCTAATATAGTGTTCATTATTTTTATTTTAACCTAACCTCTTATAACTACTACAATACAAGGGTGTAACATCATCATTAGCATTATATCCTAGTGTATTCTTTTGATAAACAAATTAAGTTTGGATGACAAAACCATGATGCTAGCAGGTGCATCTTGATTTGCTTCATATTTATATTGTTTTTTTGGCGTGCGTTTTAAAAGGCAATGTATCAATAACAAAGAATGCAATGAAAGCATATTTCTCGCATCACGTTGGTGTCATCTTGCATCTTGTCAATGTTGTATGTTGTGTTGCATATTTTTGCAAAAAAACACTTATTAAGTCAATTTTCATTGAGTTTGCATCAAATAGTACATTTTGCATGTATTAGTGTCATATCACCTCATATTCGCATTGTAGTGCACTATATTTGCATCATTCTAACATCATAATGTAGAACATTTTAATCATTTTGCATTATATTTGCGTTTTATTTGGGTCATATTTAATTATTATTGATTATTTAGTTACTATTAATTATTTAATAATTTTCTTTTAGGTAATTACTATTTTTATAATATTTAAATATTAATGAGATTGATAATAAATATAGGGTTAAATTTTATTGCATACTAATCATTAGAGCAACAAACAATGTATTCATAAATGCAATTTTGAAATTGTAGCGCACTAAAATTCAATCAATTTCACACCATGGAAGCAACCCCCCCACTAACACACACAATTATGAAATTTTAAATAATCATGGTATAACCATGAAATTATTTGTCCTATAAACATATGGTACACTGCGATACCCAAACAAATGACAACTTTGTAGAAAACATTTCATGAAACGTATGTACACATATAAGGAAATGAAATGAATTTGTCATAAGAAGTTGATGGAACTATTATTAGTTCCCTCATCTTTTGAACTCTCATCATTCTCACTCTGTAAGCACATAATAAAAAAACATGAGTTCTAAAAATTACTAACATATAAAGATGTAACCAAAAGATATAGGTTAAATATTTGTCAATACCCTCCGATCCTTTTGAGTCACCCTTGTCACAATCACTTTGAAATTATATAATAGATTTCAATCAATGAATGATCTATTTCCAAACACATAATTACCTCGGGCATGGGATGCAATTATTCCACCATTCTTTCATAACCATTCCTCATAACATACTTTAGTTCTTTTCTAGTATGCTCACATTTCAATGAAAACAAAAAATTATATTTCATAACAATGCATTTCTAGTTGCAGCAGACCAGAGACTTCGTTGGTGATTTGAGGGATCTCCATCCATAATTATTTGACCATCATGAATAAAAAATATGGAATAGGTGATCAATGTTAACCATTGCATTTTTTCATCAATGTCTACAAATATTGCTTTTTTCCCTTTCACTTTTCCCTATCTTTACTGCCATAATCATAATCATAACTCCCAGATTCAGATCCACCTGAAGTCATATAAGTGAATAATTAGAGACTTAGTGAAAATTAATTAGAATAAAAAGAAATAACCAAAACATGGTGTATACAAATATTAATGCAATCCATAATACACACACATATATTCATGATATAATTTTTCTAACATTATTTCATTCAAAAATTATCTCGCCCATATGAAAAAACATATCCTTGGGTATATATCAAGTCTCAAGGAAGTGAGAGAAGAGGAGGGAAGACAGAAAAAGGCGGAGAGAAGAGAGAGAAGATGGAAGAAAAAAAGGAGGAATACACTACAAAGAGAGAAGGCCTGTAGTGGAGGTTATAGTAGAGTATTTTAGTGTTACAAGATTGGTCAAAATTCCAAAAAAACCTCCACTACAACCTCCACCAATGGTACCATATATTTTTGCAGAAGTTTTTACGGAAATTTGTTATAACTTAAAAAAACTCGGTGGTTGGTGGAGGTTTTTCATCGGTGTGCTTTAGTGACACAAGCGCACTAGTGCAAGCCAACTCAAAATACCAGTGCTTTCAAAAGAAATATATGAACTAGTGAGCACAAAAAATTGAAAGCAATATATGCACCGGTGCTTGATAATACATATAGCATTGATGCACAACAAAATTTTAAATGGACCTAATTCTTTATAACAATATACGCACCAGTGATTTATACTAAATGTACCACCGATGCTTAGGAACTATTGAAAATCACAGGTGCTTGGTAATGCGTATAACATCGGTGCACACCAAAATTTTAAATGGAGGCAATAATTTATAACAATATATGCATCAATGCTTTATACTAAATGTAGAACTGATTCTTACTAACTATTACAAAGCACCAGTGAGAAAAGTGAAGGAAAAATAACCAAGTCATGCAATGATAATTCTTTTGCACGAGGGCTCTATTGTTTTAAGTGCACTAGTGCCACATTATCTCAAACACATTGGTGCTATTGAAATGATGAAAATAATTGCTAATCATTTTTTGTTTGGTGAATAATGATGATTGACATTGCATTGGAATATCTATATTTTATTTTTATTTTGTTTAATTCCATTATTCCATTGTTCATCATAAATTGAGATATTTTTGATAATAATATTCATATAATTTGAATTTGAATTATTGCATTTGGATAAGATGTTTGGATTAATTTGTTATATCATAATTTTTTTCATCTACTGTAATATTTACTCATCATGAAAGCACTAAATGGAGAGGCCACCCTCTCCTATCCATGGTTTTGGAAATCTTCCATGCATCCCACAATTTAGAATACAACCATCCATGGTATTTTGTAGCCCATGGTTTTGCTCCATGTATTACTTCAAGGCACATTGTAATAATAATATATAAAGGATTTATGCCTTCTCAATAAAGCAAGCTATTATTTTTGGTATCCTACCTTTCTCTTATTCTATTGAGTTATTATTTGGTTATTGGTTTTGAGTGCCTTTCTTAGTATAGTTTGATAGGTGAGGATCAAAGAACACTCTTTGATACTCACCCCTGCATGTGGCCTATTTACTCCACATTTTTTGGTTTAGGCTATTCAAATCCCAGATCTCGATGTTGTGTCTTTATCACAACTATTCCATTATCTACTTCAACTCCGAGGATCTCTTCTCTTCCTCTCTCGGAATTCAAGTCTCTTGTATCTTATCCCCCAATATTTGGATTAGAGGAAGAGTATACACTTGACCACTCCACACTCAATACACTTGAGATATCTTATTTTCATGTGCAAGATCACAAGATGTGCAAGTATAGAGGATACACAGAACTCGAATCAGATAATGGGATTGTTGGTGTTTCTCCCTTTGACCCAGGTTCAAACCTTCTTTGCATGAAAAAAAAGCCCAATATATCGGCCCGACAGAGCAAGGCTCAACCGACAGCACCTGCGACACAGATGCAGTCTCACCCGAGATATCTTTTATGGGTAACTTCTGGAACTAGGTTTCTGTAGTTGGGAGGGGATTTGTCTTCTCACAAAACCTTACCAACCCACTCAACCGAAGTCGATGGATATATTACTTATACTTATTATGCACATTCAATATATTACTCTACTTATCCATCGACAAAGATTACAACAATCAATATAATGCCTTATTAGCGATTCCAGCTGGCAACAGTGTGCCAGATGTATACAAGAACTATTTATAAGCCAATAGATAAACAATTATTCACATCATACATTCCTACAACGCAAACAAATTCATTAAATTCATAGTGACACAATATTTAACGTGGGAACCCATTTGGGAAAAAACACAAAGGTGCTCTTCATATAGCATGAGAAATATATGGCACCTTTCATTCGTACACTTATTTGGCAAACTCTGTTCTAGATTCTATTCTTCTATCTATACATACTTCTCTCTGCTTCTTCTATATATACATACTTCTCTCTCTTATCATGCTCTCTAGTCTCTGGTCTTTGAAGTTTTCCTCCCCTTCACTCTACTGTCGATCAACACACAACTTGGATCGACTCACTCTTCTCTACAACTCTATGACTCTTTGACTCTTCGAATCTGCAATAAACACAGACCAACTAGGAGTAAACAACCAACCAATTGACTAATTAGGAAGTAAATCACACACATCTTGGGTTCTTCCTTTTATAGACACTTTACATGTTGTAATCAACTGAATTCATTTTGTTAGCCGATATGATGTCATTCTTATTCTCATACATTTTCGTTACAACTGTCAGTAGGCACTATCGACCCAAAATACAAATATGATTTATTCCCGAAAGCACACATGACTCTTAGCTTACTTCTTACCCACAATATCTTAATATGTCCTTTTCAACTATTGCACGCCTTTTATCATGGTTCCTTTCATCGCGGATGGTATCGTCGCATCTTTCCTTTTGTTGCGAACTCCTTCCTTCGTAGCTGCTTCTGTCGCAAATTTCATTCTACCACTACTTCTGTATTATCTCTTCCTCCATCACAACTTCCTTTGTCACGTGACCAGTATCTTCTTATTTTGAGCATAATTCTAACTAAATTCTGCCTATGTTCTCCTAGGTCCAATAGGCCCCCAACACTCAGCTATGGCTTGTCCCAAGCCATGATATGCTACTCCAAAAATTTTGCAGTTGTGAAAACCTTACTTTTAAAATCTTGAAAGTCTTTCACTATCTCCTATGTCTCTTGTCGCACATCTTATTCTACCTTATGCAAGTTTTCCAGAAGGTCGGAACTAATGTGTTCCAACGTTGCAAGTCCTATGGACTCTGCTTCTTGTCGCACCTTCTGATGTACAAGTTAAATAATGGCTGCAACTCTTTCTACTTTAGCATGCAACTCTACAAATTTTTCATTCCTTTGTTGCTGTTGACTTCGTAACGCTGCAACTTGTTGTTGAACTTTATTCATTCCAATAGCCTTATCCATTTTCTCTTCTAAGGGAAGTTTCTTCATTTCATTTTTCATCTACGTTGCCTCTGTCTGAGCAATGCGCAACTGCTCTATGAGTTTTTCTAGATCCGCATCATCAATCAACGCTTCCCAAGTCTGAGAAACTTGTTTGATTTCCTTGGCACACAGTGCCTCTGCCTCTTCTATTTTCTTCACAGCTTCTATCGTTTCCATCCTTCTTTCTTCCAACACCTCTGGGGTAGTACTGGGTTTTAACTGTGCTTCTAATCCTGCGACCTTTTTTCGAAGGTCCTTTGTAATTTCGCCAAGCCAAATGACTTTGGATTCTACAAAAATTTCCTCTGTTATGCTTTCATCTACAAAATTGGTGCAAGTAAGTGCTACACCATTATGAGGTTGTGCCTGTCCTCCTCCTAGGTTTTAAATTTTTGATCTGTTTCTTTGAATGTTTTCTTCATCTTACTAACAACCTTATTCAATACTTCCAACTGTTTGATCAGTTCACCTTCTCTTACCTTCATTTCTATGACTGCGACATTCTGCATTGCATAGAATTGATATAACGACCTCTGCAAAAAATATATTGTCACATGGCCCAAGTTGTTGGCCATAGTATTCAAGTCTGTTGTGCCTAAGTCGAGTGCTTCTCCCACCACTTGAATATTTATTAGTGGAATTGGTATTGATACATCACTTGGTATCTCTTCTAACGATCCAAGTAAGTCTTGCAACTCTGTCAATGGTGGTTTATAGTCGAGTGTGACTTGTACTTATTTTACGGCTTTGTAGATCATCTGTAGTAGAGTGATCTCTTCCTGGAGATATTATGATTTCTTCAAGGTTTGTGTGACAACTTATGTCATAGCTTCTATCATAAGGGTAAAATATTCACATCAAGGCCGAACGTGCCTGTATTTTTATCAACCTTTATTTTCTTACGCTTTTTCTCATCTTGCTCTACCTCAGTCTGCTTCCTCTTCTCTCCTACCATTGGGTTTGTCAAGGTTGTACTTGAACCATTCTGGGGAGGGTTGGGATATTGTGTTTCTGGCAGTGGTGGGTCCCCTCCTTGTTCGTCATCCTTATGCATTTATGGGTTGTCCTGTCGCAACTCTTCTTCAATAGATAGTAGGTCATTTGTGACAGGAACCCGCCATTATTTCGGCCAATATTATTGGGTACTGGCATTGACTTCTTCTTCATACAACAAAATATGGGCTGGAAAATGTTGGCATTGTGGGTCTTATTGTGGTTGCAACAAGATATGATGGGGCCCAATTATAAATTTAATAAACAGTTTCATCCATGATTCTTGTTTGCTTCTTCACCTAATAGTGCAGGGCCTCTCCGTGCATAAATAATTGCACGTTATTGTCTCTCCATCGCTCCTTTTTATCTTTATCGAACCATAGATTATGGTATTGAGCTCCTCGATAACACACTGGTATGTCTACCCCTTGATAGTTTGCTAGTTCCGACCATGTGACAAATGAAATCAAAATGAGTAGCCAGGAATAATGGAATGCAATTTTTTTTTGTGTGACTCTTCTGCATCTTCTAATAATTCATTCAATAGATAACATGACCAGTTCATTTGAACTTCCTCCGCACAGAGTTCAACTGTTGCGATTTTTACCCGTATTACATTTGTTCAGTCGCGTCTTCCATAATAATTTGGTATTTAACACCTTAGCTACGAACTAAACAATATGGTCATTGATGGAGATGATTAATAAACCTCTGGTATCCCTAGACAAATCATACTTGTCCTTCATCTTATTCATCAACATAGTGTGTCGGTCTTTCTTGAAAAACGGTGTTGGGTCGATGTATGCAACTGGTAATCCTGTAATTTATTCTATGAGTTTGACATCCACATAAATTTTCTTGTCGATCCATATGCAACCACCGTGAAATGATACTAGTAACTATTTGACACACACATTCACTTTTACACTTCGTCTGAAATGCAGCATATACAACAATGACAATAACCTTCATGGTCTGGTCATCTTGCCCATTCCATTGGGGCTAGGTTCTTCGGGATATCCAGTGTATCCTATAAAACAACCATGTATTTATTCATATCCAAATATTGATGTTTCCATGCATCGTGATCAACAAAGGTCAAATTATGAAGGTTTGGCAGAATTTTCTACGACACCTGAACTTCTTCAGGCACATATGGTGTTCGCAGTGGGTACTATGCATTCTTCAGAATTCTAATTTTTAGCGCATCAGAACATCTTGGTGGTACATATGGTGGAAAAATTGTCATAGACACTGGATTTTACTCCTCCTCCTCCTCCTGCGGTGGTGGTGGTGGTGCTTTCTTCTTTTGACTTCCTGTCCGTTTTCCTGTTTTTGTACCAGACGAACCCGGTGGGTCTAGTTGTAATCTGACTGAAGGGATAAATGGAGTATGTTCATATTCTTCTGCAGTTGTAGGCTACGATGGAATGAATCCAGCAGTGTCTTCTATGACAAGTGTGGGTGATGCAGTCACGACCTTAGATTCAATAATTGTGCTTGTGCTAGAAATTGAAATAACCATGCTCCGCGAAAAAATCAGTTCGGATCTTGCAATTGAAGACAACAATTTCTCTCTCAAATATAGCATAATGACTGAATACTCAGGTGTGGATGGTAATAACGTCTATCCGTTCATCTCTTCAGTCCTTCACATGATCGGGTAATAAATGAAAAGGTAGTTGTCCTTTCTGTCACATGGGTGATCTCCCAAATGACTATTAAGAAACTTCTATGCATGCTGCCACTTTCCTGTCACATTGGTGGTAGTTATTGTACAATAAATACGGAAGTGAAAAAAAGCATGCCTCCAAAATCTCTCAGGATTTTAAATTAATTACGACTACCTTTAAATTATTTACGGCCATATGCCATTTCTGCGACTCTATTTTGACTCATCACTCTTCCCGCGACTGGTATCCATCCTTTGACATATTCATTTTCTTGCGACAGACGGATTTTCTTTGCCCTTATTTCTCCTTTGCGACATACCAAGAGTCATCGATGATTTTCCTTTCTCCATGATATATTAGCATTATGCGATGGTCTTTGCTTCTTGTTTGCGACAACTAATTTCCTGCGATTAAAACACAACTTTTCAGAGGGTTTCTTATTTTTATTTTTCTTTCTTTTTCTTCTATTCAACTGAGTTGCAACTATCCTAATAAGGATTTATCCGAATTCTGTTTACCAATCCTTTGACATGTGTTCCATCCAAATTCTTCAATTACACTGTGCCTCCGTCAGTGATATGCGTGACAATATATGGTTCTAACCAGTGTATTTTTAGCTTACCTGAATGCTTGAATAATTTGCCGTCATACAAAAGAACAAGTCCTATGAACTGAAATTTCTTGTTCTTGATTTGACAATCATGCCATACTTAATGTCGTTCTTTCTCAATGTTTTGATGATATCCTGCAACAAAATAATCTTCTTCCAGCTGTATCAGCTGCAACAGTCTTTCCTCGAAATCACCAACATCTGTCAACTCTGTGATTGCAACAATCCTTAGGATGGGTAAAATGTATTCCAACGGCATCACATTCTTTTCCATATACCAAACGAAATAGAGTTCTACCTATCAACTTCTTACAGGTCGAGCGATATGCCCATAGTACTGCAGAAATTTTCTGATCCCATTTATCTCATTGGACATTGAAAAATATTTGTCAACACATTCTCCAAGATTTTCTTAAATGCTTCAACAACACCATTCACTTGAGGGTGATATGGCATTGTCTTTCTATGTCAGATCCAATTCTTCCGTTAGGTCCTCAATCAATTGGTTGACAAAGTGTGTACCTTGGTATCTTATCAAAAATTTTGGGCATCCAAATCTAGTCACAACATTTTCAAATAAAAATTTAGTAGCTGTCACAACAGTACAATATTTTACTAGCGCTGCTTCAACCCATCTCATTAGGTAGTCGGTCACAGTAATTATATATCTTTCTCTTATGCATTTCCCCGTTGGATTAATAGGGTCCAAAAAATCAACAACCCATTTATCAAATGCCTTTAGGGTTATTTGGGGTACTAATGCTATTTCATCTTATCACGACGACTTTCTGGTTCTTTGACAGACATCATAGTTGTGACAGTATTCTCGGGCATCTGCATGCATGATGGGCCACCACAATCTTGCTTGCAATATATTTTGCACTGTAGCTTTTCCAACAAAGTTTGTCTTGCAATGCCAACATGTACTTCATTTAGTATCATCGGTCTCTCGTGTTCCAAGACGTAGTGACAAAGAATCTCATCAGGGCCCATTTTGTATAACTTTCCAATGATCAACTGGAAGTTTGTATCTCACACAACTAAATGTTTATTCTATGCAGTAGTAAATTCAATTGGTGCATATCATGTAATAAATATTGTATGATGTCTCTGTATTGATCGTCAAACATTGTATCTTAAATATTTGCGCATCAGGGAGACAATCATTGAGGTTACTGGGTTCGTCACCAATTTCGATCCTTGACAGATGGTCTGGTCCTGAATTCAATTGATCAAGTTTAGCAATGTCTTCAAAGTCAAATTCTTGAAAAAGGAGAAGCCATCGACAAATATTCCCCCCCAACATTGGCTTGTTGACCATGTATTTTAATGTTAAATGATATGTGTACATTTTGAAATGTCCACCCAACAAGCAGTGTTTGAATTTCTACAGAGCGTATACCATAGCTAATCCTTCTCTTTCCGTTGTGGTATAGTTATTCATTGCTAGAGAAGGAAATAAGATGATCAATCAACCCTTCACTAGGTTGCTCTAGTACCATGCTGATCACGACAGACGACACCTCGACATGTACATGAAATTCCTTTTTCCAGTCTGGAAATACAAGTATGGGCATTATCACCATATTGTTCTTTAAAGTGTCCATACTTTCTTGGAAAATTTCCATCCACTGGAACTTTGCATCTTTATTCAATAACTTGTCCATCAGAGAAGTCACCTCCGCACATCCTTTGATAAATTTTTTGTAGTATCTTGTATGTCCCAATGTAGCTCTCAATTGCTTCACTATGGTAGGTGGTGGTAGGTTGACGATAATCACAATTTTGGCAGGGTCAACCAAGATTCCATCGTGACAAACTACATGGCCCAACATAATTCCAAATGGGGCACAAAAGATATATTTCTTTCAGTTAAGTGAAATTTGATATTGGCGACATCATTCCAACATCATCCCGAGCCTCTCAATATGATCCTTTGTGAGCCCAAATACTATCAAATCGTCGAAGTATACCTCAATAAATTTATGAATAAAATCTTTGAAGGCAACCACTACTATTTTAGAAAAAATTGCAGGAGCATTCTTGTGTCCAAAGGGAATTACCATATATTGGAAACAACCCCACTCCATTGCAAAGGTTGTTTCGTGTCGGTCTTCCTTTGCAATTCTAATCTAATGGTAACCAGAGAATCCATCAGTGAATGAGTAAATTTCTTGACCCCTGACACTATCTAGTACCTCATGTGTAAATGGAGATGAAAATGGGTCATGAAAACAAGCACTGTTCAGTTTTGTTAGGTCGACGCAAATCCACACTTCACCAGTAGTATTTTTATATTACACTACTATCAGACTGATCCATTATTATTCTTGTACAGGTTCTCTGATACCTACATCCAACATTCAGTCCATCTCTTCCTTGACTTTTATTTATACCACAGATTCAATCAGTATGGTCCTTGCTTGATAGGTTTTATGTCACGCTTTAAAGGTAAATTCATTTCTCCAAGGTCTCTGACAATCCCTTTAATCTCTGATAATTTCATAGGGAGTAGGTCTTGAAACTCATGCAATAGATATGTTATTTTTCCAATAGTCTCATCATGCCATTAATCTCCAATATTAGAAAATTTTGGATTGTCCGAGTTGCCAATATTTACTTTCTTGACTTTCAGAAATTGATCCTTAGAAATACCAAATCCTTCCATTGTGTGCATACCTTCATACTCAACTATGTTTACTTCAAGTGGATCATCGTCATCATGTTCTACCATCACATTACAACACTCCATCTAGTGATGGATTGTTGTGCTGCTTTGATTGAAGTTTGTCATTGTGACCGAGATATCTTCAAATATCTCTGTCTTGATCACTTGCAGTGCAACATCAATTGATAAATGATCATCGAAAATTTCAAATGTATGTATGAATATAGTATCGAATTCATCCCACTCAATAGTTACTCATATTAGTTCAACTAATGTATACAAACTCCTTGGTATCATGTCTAATGTGTGTATGAACTGATGAACCCATTCCTGTCGTGAACATGCCTCCCATGTCGCACAACAATACTCAATATGGTCGATAGGATTAGTCAATCCTGTATAATTTTTACCAGTATAATTGATATCTTCTCTAAACATTATCTCTAGAATTCTTTGACATTGTGACCATTCTGAGATAGATTCTTTATGTGCGACCCACCATCTAGCGGGTGTAGCTTTCAGCCCAACATCCAGGGTAGACAAGCGCTTATGTTCCATGAATTTTTCTTCAAAATCTATCAGAAAAGATGTAAGGGTAGGTAAACCTTCATAGGTAGGTAGCTAAATTTCCTCAGTTCCTACCCATCGCACAAACCGTGTAGTTATTGCGCACTTTCTCATGGATACTTCGTGCATTTTATTCTGCTAATTTTTTAGTGCTTCTCCATAATATGATGCACAGGAGCTAATACTTCACTAACTAAGCTTTACGCCAGCTATTGGATTTACATAGTTGTCCCTCGTAGATGTGATGTTATAAATATGGTAAATATAGTCGCCTTATCCTTCACTATTTACTGGATCGACGTATCTCTGACCTTCTAGCAGATCAATTGGTGCAAACACTCTTAGCTTTGAATATTAAAATGATAAGATTATTTTCTTGAAATTGACGATGGTCTGATTATCGATCACTCAGTCGATCCCCAAAAGTGCAAGATACATGTTTGTGTCATCGATAGTGTTGATTAATTCAAAATCAACATAGGTTGTCAGGAATTCTACCTCGATTGGCACTTGAATCAGTCGATCGATAGGTAGGAATTTCAACTAATTTTCTAATATGAGCTAAATGGGAAACCAATCCAATCACAGTTTCCCCATGCTTTCCCATGTTTGTCTTGTTAGAATGTTGACATCAGAACCCAAATATAGGATAATGTAATCCATATCGTAATCTCATGTCTGGGTAGTCATTCTTAACTCGCGTCGGGTCTTTTATCTTTTTCCCACCTGGTTTACTCTTTTGTTTGGTCACACGTCTTCTTGATGTTATTCTATTAGAGCTGTCAATTCTACGACAACATATTTATCATGTATTGGCGATAAGAAACTTTTAAAAAATTCTTTAAGATTACTAACCTTTCCCGTTGGTTGCTTTCAGAATAGGTGATCAAACCTTTCTGGCATCTCCCTTATTGGTATTCTTGGTCGTGTGGTAGTAGACGTCGATGCTTGATTCTTGTCGATGAATTTTGGTTGCGGCTCTATGAATACTGCCTTTTCTCTCTGGACAACAAAAACCGCTTTATTTTGTGTTGTTGGTCGCACATGTGGTTTCCCATGTTGTGCATCTTGGTATTTTCCATTCGCATCACCTCCTATTGTTACGACAACAATATTTGGTTCCCTCGGCTGAACAAAAATCATCTGTATATTCTGGTTGGGATTTAGATTGGGATTCTGCATAGGGTTTGGATTTCCCACATTTATAGCCTGCCACTTCGCAATCAATTGTGTACATTGTTCTATGGTATGATCAAAATATTTACAATACGAACATATTTTTGCAGGGTTCGCATAGTCCCTAGAAAAATGTCATGGTCATCCACAATTGTAACATATGATTTGGCCTCTTCCACAGCCAAATCCTCCTCCTTGTCCTCAAATATTTCCACCCCCCATAGGTTGAGGGTATTGTTGATGTAGGTATTGATTTTGTTGATACTGGGGCTGAGGATACTGAGCTTGTGG
Organism: Pseudotsuga menziesii; assembly: GCA_001517045.1. Classification (NCBI taxonomy): domain Eukaryota; kingdom Viridiplantae; phylum Streptophyta; class Pinopsida; order Pinales; family Pinaceae; genus Pseudotsuga; species Pseudotsuga menziesii. The sequence continues at coordinate 968,215 of LPNX010028364.1, forward strand.
ATATCGATCTTGAGCTTGCTCAACTTGCATCTTCTCTTCATTTTTCATTAAATAAGTGTCGACTATTTTCTCCTATAGCAGTTGGAACGATCTGCAGTCCTTCTCATTGTGGCCTACTGAATTAAAAAAATTATAGTACAGACTAGCCAACATGCTTACAATATTCTACAAGTACAAACACTCTTCTGACCAATGACCTATAGTCTGGCATATTCTACACCAAGGAATACCTTGGGTATTTAATGGGTTCAACGCTCCTGCTGTGACATAGTTCATGAACGTCGAGCAATTGTCCTTGTGCCATCCTTCAGTTATACATTTGGTACACCAAAGTTATTCTTGGATTTCATTACCTTTCTTAATGTCTTGGAGTTGTAGTGTAAGATTGGCTAGCTGCAACTGAATTTCCAACATTCCTGCATCAGTCTCTCCTACAGGTGAGGATTCTAGATTCATGGCCAGCTCCAACGCTTCAGTCTACAACACAATCTTTTGTTGCATCAATGGAATTTGGATGCGTGGTAACAATGTTGCAATGAATGACTCTTTGTGTTGTATGCCTGAAATCTGAAAGTCTAATTTATCCAACAACGTCTTAAATATCTGGTTGAAGTCCCACACAAACTATGTAAAAAATTGCTTAATATCCTTAATATTTGTAATATACCGAGATTCATATTTTGGATTTCTGAATTCATCTATTAGTATCACTCGAATGTGCTCGAGTATTTTTTGTGCAACTCTCACCAGAACTATAGAACAAATCATATACCAGTCCAATGCACGACCCCTCAAGGTTGTGATCATCTGTGCCTTCTTTATGGCTTCATCTTGGACCTGTCTCATGTTCCATACGGCTTCACATAGAAACCAATGTTTCTCTGGGTCTTCTAATCCATTTCTATTGAATATCACAACTTAATGTCATTCCCAATTGTTACGGAGAAAACTTCCTATGACTCGGGGTACCACAATAGATAGAGTAACTGCAAAAATCAATCCATTCCCAATATGCAAGAGAAATAAACATCTAACACTAAAGGATCTTGAAACATACCTTATTCCAGATGGTTGATGTAGATCCTCGTTGAGCTTTAACCAATCTCGCTTGTGTTAGCAATTTGCTCTCTCAACAATCAACAAACAAGACAAGCATGCTATATAATTGTGTTACACCTACTCTAGAATATATAATCAATAAAATATAAGCATTTAAAAGCATCCATGGATTCAATATTCATTTAAATACACATTATTGGACATGAAAGTATATTTCTATTAATATAAATCAGATATTACAAGAATGACAACCTTTGTGGCACATCTGTGAACCAGAGAAACTGAGTCCTCCACCTGGGCCTCCACCACTTCAATCCTCCATCTCTCGATAGCAAGCTCACAAGCAAAGGAAAGCTTGGGAAGAACACAAATTGCTCCAAGAGACAAAGGGATGTAGACTCAAGTATAAGCTCCGACAACAATGGACTATAGTTTTCTTGCTCTTCAATTCCTCCCTCTTGAATGTATCCAAAGGGTTCCTTATATAGTGCTTCAATGGGGTAATGGAAGGTCGAATCCGAGCGATCTCAAGGCATATGGAAGGCCAAGAGACAAGTGACTTAGCTCCACATCAAGGAAAACTCCAAAACTATTTGGCCTTTTGCACACATCCTGATGTACGTGGGTTTAAGGGTCATATCCGCGTATATATGTGATAATAGGTTTAAAAGTCGTGTATGGAAAATAATGCATGTTTTTAGGGATGATATTGGAAACATCAAAGGTACAAAAATGGTCCATGGGGTCCAAAGAGTCTGCAGAGGGACATGGAAGGCCATAAATGTGTGATCCACCATGTGTGGTAAAATCAACTGTAACAGATGCCCCCTAATGTGTGAGGTCAGAGGGGTGATACGATGGCCAAAATACATTATAATTCCATCCTAGAAGTGGAGTGATGAAGAACCAGGTGGAAGAACTAGCCATCCAACAGTATAATACAATAATCAAACTCTGCATATGACTGCAAGTACATACAACAGTCTCGGATACATACGAGTACAATGGCCATGAATAGGCATGATACAAAATATGAAATGTGTGTTCATCGCCACGTACAATATAAATAGATCAGAATCTCCATGATGAAGATATACAAAGGATCATGATATCCATAATGACTGAAGATATCTGACATACATTGGAATCAAGTCACAAGAGATGAAATCTCATGAACACTGGCACGATCAAGGAGGTAGCATATATGAAATTCCACCAATTTGGAAGGTCTTCTACATAATCCACCATGAGTACATGTCCTACTATGTGAATAGAGGTGTCGAGGTCAAACACAGTAGTCCATTTTCTGATTACTGGTCATTGATGTATACTGTTAAAAGACGCGAGATCACCCACCGATAATGAAAATGGGAATCAAGGTACTAGAGTGCAAACTAACAAGTGTGAATAAATGTGTTGAGGTCGAACACTTGAAAGAATCCATCGATCAGGGGACATTGATGTATTCCCAAAACTGTCGATGGCAAGAGAACCTGCCACTGATGACTACAAGTCTCAAGGCACTCTAAATGACTCTAGACTCCTATCCCAGAATAAATGATCTGAAGTCGATGGAATGAAATCCACTGGAAGGAGGGAATTAAGGCATCCGTCATCATCCAATATGAGGTACTCAGTAAAGCTGTATAATGTGGAAGGACTCAATCATAATGTGCATGAATCAGTACCAATATCGGGAATGGCTGACATGCAAAGTCAAGAGAACTGAGGAATGGCCGACTCAGGTTTCAAATTCCTTTGAACAAGAGCATAAAGGTGAATGGTGACTGAATGTAGGAAGCATAGACTCAATATACAAAACCGAGACATCTCTGCGACACAGGAGGCATCGACAGAGGATCCATAGAGACTGGAAGCTTAACCAGTCTGTGGAGATAAACTCAGAGAAATGAGTATAGCTCTTAAATTCAAACTATTAACCCAACCAACGGATCTTATATATAGTTCTCTGATCGAAGGCGACATGACTCGACTGCTACCAAAGATAACATCTTTTCATGTTCAGATTTTTGGTTTTTTGATTTTTTTTGGACTTTTTCAAATATTTTGAAAATCTTGAAAAAGAATAAAAGTGCTTTATAGTTACAGACTAGGAGGATACAAGTGTCAAGGGGCAAACAAACTAGTTCCAAGCAGTGGAACATACCTATGCTCAATGCAAGGACACATGTGTAGGATAACGATACTCGTGGGAAAGTCTCCTCCTCATAAAAATGGGGAATCAAGCTGCAAAGGATATGTAAAATGGCTCTGCTTGGCTAGACATGTGACAAGCTCAGGCTATATGGCTGATAATCAAAGTCAGGGAAGCTGGCATAAGGCTCAATAAGGCAAGCAAAACTCATGATAATGCAATTACAACTTGACATAAGGGAGTCCTGGGGGAAAGGCCAACAAAACGATCAAGAGGAGTATGAGGCTCTTGCGCAAAGTCATGGTGATACTATACAAAGGACTCCCACACCTCAAAGGAAAAATGTCAGCATGGGCACCAAATGTAAAATAGGAGCTAACTAGGGCACCCATGTATGGTCAAGCTCTACCATTCACATCATGTCACTTCTAAAAGCAACAAGAAGTTTCTGTGACAAGATATAATGGGTTCATACCTAAGGTTATAATGAAATGGTCATAAGGTCATGCAAAGTGCAAACAGATGTGAAACCTAACCTATATGCCAGTTCAGACATCATACCTGTGATAGGCACGAATGGGTCAAAACATCGAAGAGAGTGTACAAAAGCTAGACCCTATATGACAAAAAAATTAATCCAAAACAACCCAAAATAGTCAATAAAGAATTGAAACTATAGGATATAGGGAGGAATGATCATGACCACGACACCCAAAGGAAACAATGCAGTGAACGATGGGACATAACAAGGAAAGTAACCTATGTACCCAACATTCACGCATCCACTACCAACTCCATGAGGGTGACCACCGGTGTAAAGACCGAGAGAAGGGAGTCAACATCCTCCAAAAATGGAGTAGAGGGCAAAATGTGACCAATCCCAAACTATGAGCATGGTAAGGGGCTGTGATGCCCCCAAGTTCGACACCAGGGTCTGTACTAGGACCAAGTATGGGCAATCAGATACCAGGCATGCCGAATATAAAAGGACCCAAACTCAAGAGAGCATAAATATACTCAAGTAACTGCGATCCCAAATGCCAACTAGTGCACAAAGAACACACTCCTAAGAAAATCTACACCCAAAATACAAGCAAACAAAGGGGATGATATGTGAGCTCCCAAATGTAGTAGGTATGTATTGCCTAAGAGAGGATTGAAACTCCCATACACTACAAGCGGAGGTATGTAACCAATTATAGTGGCCCTCAGCTTCAATGCATAAAGCGACTGTGTTTTCCGACCTCTACCTGGCCGGGACACCTACAGAATAACCTCTGCAAGTACCCCCTGTGATACCTAGGTAAGGCAACTAAGTTCACCCCAATGTAGCCAATGCTCAGGCGGACAGTTGCAGGCAGGATCGACCGTATGGGTAGGGTAGCAAAGCCCGAAACTATTGAAAGAGCCCCAGATACGAATACAATCCTGGAAATATATCCGGTGCTCACAGAAAGTAACCAGTGGTCATCCCAGTCACAATCGTGTGCAATGCTTCGTGCTTAACTCCCGTGTAAGAGGAGCATCCTGAGAAACACTAATTATACCAAGGGTTTCAATATCTCACCTAGACTGACACCTACTTGTTTTGTGTTTAGTAGTCTTGGATAATTGACTCACAATGAACTATTCCAAGACTCTAAATCCTAATCTTGTTTGTGAACCCTATAAAAGAAAAAAGTGTAATTCATTTTATTATGCGTTGATTTTAATTGGGTGTAATTACTCAAAGGGAAATGGTCGTGCAACTAATGAAGTTATGGCTTAGCAGTGAAGTAAATATGCACACCATAACAAACAATGATAAGTGCAATCTTTGTCAAATGAAAAATAGGGTATGCCACTACATGAGATGCATAAATATATATTCCTTTCTGAATGCCAATGCAATCCTTCCTATATGAAAGCCTAAATACAACTCTCATCCAAGCAATCCAATGCAAGTACCTCCTCAAATCCATATCTAATATGCAACTAAGAGTGAAAATACTTTGTATTTTTCAATATAAAAGAATGAAAAATGCAATAGAAGTCATCTAAAACTCTCAATCTTTGGATCAAGTATAAAACACAAGCCCAACAAGACACCGAGACAAAAAAGAGTAATGCACTAATGGAAAAACAAAAATGATAAATGACTAAAACTACTTTCAAAGAAAAATCAATGAAAAGGCGGTCTTTGGTCATAAAAGAAGCATCCAACAGACAACATCAAACCCAAGGAAGACCCAACCACACTCACAACCTACCCAACATCTTCCCACAACATCAAACTCACCAAAAGGGAGGATGTACGTGAGTATTTAAATAACAACTGTGTATATACGCGACTTTTGGCCAAAAAGCTGCATGTATATGTGGATTATGGCCAAAAACTTGCATGTATACGCGAATTTTGGCCAAAAATCAGCGTATGTACGTGACTTTTGGCCAAAAACTTGCGTATACAGAGAAGACAGTGGTAAAAATAAGGCCAAGGGTCAAACCAATAAAGGGGAGTGTCAATGGATGAACATAATATAAAATGCAACACATAAACAAGGAGAAACAAAGAGCAAGTCAAGAATATCAAGCAGATTGTGCCCCCAAACCCCAAAGAAAAACAAGGAACATCCCCAACAGAGTCTCCAATTCTGTTACGGAGAAGACTTCCTATGGCTTGGGGTACCACAACAGACAGAGTAACCGCATAAATCAAGCCCTTCCCAATATACAAGAGAAATAAACATATAACACTAAATGAACTCGAAACATACCTTATTCCGGATGGTTGATGTAGATCCCCGTTGAGCTTTTCCAATCTCACTTGTGTTATCAATTTGCTTTCTCAACAATCAACAAACAAGACAAGCATGCTATATAATTGTGTTAGACCTACTCTAGCATATATAATCAATAACATATTAGCATTTAAAAGCATCCATGGATTCAATATTCATTTAAATACACATTATTGGACAGGAACAAATATTTCTATTAATATAAATTAGAGATTACAAGAATGACAACCTCTGTCGACACATCTGCGAACCGGAGAAACTGAGTCCTCCAATTGGGCCTCCACCACTTCAATCCTCCATCTCTCGATAGAAATATCACAAGCAAAAGTGTTGAGGCATGGAAAATCGCAGGTAACAACAGTTAGGGATTCTCCACAGTAAATGTTCCCAACTAGCCCATTACTGTTTGGTATGGGGAATCTGTGTGGTTTACGGTCCGGCTACCGTAGGTCAAGTAACAAAAATACAGGTTTTACTGGTTAGGGCCCGATCCACCGTGTATGTTTTTAGTTTTTTTTTGTATTTAAGTATGATATGCAAGTGCCTATCTAAGAATGCAGTTTGATAGAGAATACGAGGAGCGGTCACAATGTGATGCGCAAGTTCTTACCTCTCGTCTTAACTCACTCACATCTAAATCACACACAACAAGAAACTAAAACTAACTATCTAACCTATCCCTAGGGAGCAAGATTATCATTGATCAATGAGTAGTGTATTTTGTGCATGCATTAAGAACAATCACAGATAGTTGTTACTTATTTCAAAACACATGAACATTTATAGATATATGAACAACAATGTAGCTCATTGTTTATGAAAACCATCATTACTCATAGTGGAAATTTTAGAGAATAAACTAGAGAGCATTCATATAAGAACATAGGTTCAAAGAGTTAGAACGATCTCATAGTTAATGGACAACAGATGAAAATGAAATAGTTCACATTCAACAAATCCATTGCACAGCATTTGAAACCTTCCACAAAGCTTTCTCCAACAGGAAACTTGTAATTCTTATTGCAAAAGGAAATAGCTCTTCTTACAACATATTCTCACAAATCTATCTGGGAAAAAGTCCTTTTCTACAACTAACTCTCCTATACTTATACAAAAAGGCAAAACTTTTAGGCTGCCCCAAAGTGACTTTTGGGCTTCCCCAATGTTTCAATCCAAAATTTTGTCCTGTAGTGAGTGCTCATACATTATACAATATATTACATTTAAAACAAAATTTAAAAAAGCACTTTCATGAAGAGGGCCCCGCTTAATCATTGATGAACATTTTCCACGCTTGGGTCTCTGCTGCTATGCTTTCAAAATTTGAAGGTTAAAGAAAACGTATGTTTATTTCATATTTTGCAGCTTGATTCTTAACAACCTCAATTCTTGCTGGACTTAAACCTATTTGATCTTCAAGTAAATGGATGTTGACTGCTGAATGAGCTACTGCATTCTTCAGGATCTGCTCATCTAAATCTTTGACCTATTGCATCTTCTGTTCATCCTCTTGGTACCTGCTCTGTAGTAGTTCTGTGAACAACTCATGCTCTGGTAATGCATCCAGTCTTTGTTCTGTAGCAACTTGGCATCTATTGTAGGTGACTAGCACCCTTCTGCAGTATTTAGTACAGGATCCTCTCGTTTTCTTCACAGTCTTCTTGAATTGCTCCGCAGTATTTATTGCGAACTATAATAAGTTGTAGTCCTGCTTTAAACCATGTCGATCCTTAGCTGGTAGCTCTGTAGGGGTTTCTTCATTAGTTTCTATGCACACTATCCTACCAGCCAGGACTTCCAAAATATCATGAGATCTATTTACAAAATATGAATTAGTGTCCAGGATTTCTTCCAACCTACTATATACCTGTAAGATTTTACACCTTTCTTCTCCAATAGACACCTGCAGTTGGTGCATTTTTCTTCATTGGGCTAGGACATGCTCCTTTATAGGCTGGATATTAGTTTGTTGTTCACTGGCATCCTTTAGAGATGCTGTTAATGAAGCAATCTGTCCCTTAAAGCTTGCTACCTGCACTTGGTATTGTTTTTACCTTTCTTCTATGGTGGCCCTCTATGCCTCCAACTCCACAACTTTCTTTGCAGCTGGTCCTTTTCTGCACTCAAAGTTTCAGATGATACTTTGAGATCATTGTTCTTTGTGTTCAACACTTGATACTCTACCTGTAACTTCTATAGTTCTGCTAGACTATTCTAAGCATCCCGTTCATTTTTCTGTACTGAGAGTTCCAAGGCCATCTTGTGTGCTTGCAGAGTTTGGAATTCTATCTTCAAAGCCCTTACTTCATTATGCATATCTTCAAATTTTCTCTTTAACTTGTTACCTTCATCCCTCTCCTTTTTCAGAGTGTCCTTTAATTGTGCAACATTTTTCCTTGATTGCTTAAGGTCTGTCATAAGTCTATCCACATTGTCTTCAGTGGCCTGGGTCAATTCCACCCCCGCTCTAGCTGTCAATCGTGGATCTGCATCTATCCCATGCACCAAAGTTTTATCAGTAATCATCATACCTGATTGTCCTCCTGTTTCAACTTTTTCTTATTTCTCTTGACAATCCTCTTCTTTTCCTTGTCATAGAAGATGGTGCTGAAATTAGGGACCTTTTCTCCTTCCTTTTGCATAAAAGGTATTAGATTCAATCTAGAAAAAACAACCTGTTCTTGGGTGCTTCCAGAAGTTGTAGCAGACTCCCGAGGGTCAAGATTATCTTGTCCATGCCCTTGATCAGTATGCTCATGTGCTTCTTGCATATCTGTTGGGTTAGTATTTTGCTGGTCTTTTTTAGCTCCTGCTAATCTTAGACCTTCACTGTCCTTTTGCTTTTCCTTTATCTCTTCATCTTCTTTCTTCTTTCTTTCTTCCACTTCCTTCTTTGCTACTTCCTCTGCATCTTTCTTTCTTTCTTCTTCTTCATTCTTTAACTAACTCTCCGCCTCTTGTGCTAGCCTCCTAGCATCCTCTTCCCTCTTCTTGGCTTCCTCTTCTTCATCTTTCTTTTGTGCGGTTTTGCCCTTACCACCTACAATGGTGATTTTCTGTTTAAACCTTCTCTTCAATGCAGTCATATTCCTTGCATTCCTGAAGATTTATTCATCCTTGTCCCAAAAATTTGTATATTCAAAATGAACATTTGCTTCTTTGCAATGTTGTGCAACCTTCTTTTGGGAGTCATTTCTGTGGAAGCTCATCTCCCCAAAATGAAAATGATCCAACTCTTGTACAAATTCAGCAGCTCGTTTAATATTTGTAAACTTATAATTCCCTATCTAAAAAGGGATAGTAGGGTAGGCTGCCTTCTTATGTTCAAACAAAAAACTTCTGAAAACATCAAGATACACCTGCCTAACTGCTTCTTTGTGTACCACATAATCAGTGGCATACTGGGGTAGTAGAGAAGGTGCCCTAGAGCAACCATACATTCTAATGTACATCCCCTCTTCAGTCAAATAATAACTCCCATGTTCCTCAATGAATTTGAATGCCTCCTCAGACATACAATTGCATTATGTTAGGAATATTAAAGTGTACAAAGGCATAACCAAATGTTCACATATCTCTTTATAGTGGCTATAATATTTATGTGCCAAAAATAGTTTGTATGCAGTGTACACAAGGGTTCTGTCCCTGTCCCAATTGCACCTTAAGGTTGGAAAGGGCTGGGTACATAATATGCAATCCACTAAGATGGAGCTCATATAAAACTTAGACTTCTTCTGGGACACCCCTCCCAAATCTGAAGATATACAGGCTGAGAGGCTGTTAGACACTATGTTTGCCCAGTTGAATATGGTCCCTTGGGTGGCCACATAGAAAAAAATGGGAATCCATACCAACTTGAAACTTTTACCATGAGCTCTCCCAAACACTCTATTCATCATCAGTGCTATAAACCTGTAAGGAGTCCGAAGAGTGGCTGTATCATACTCTCCTGATGGATTGGTTCAAAATTTCTTCCCAGGTATCATCATTCTCTTCACTGTTTCAACCAGGTCCAAATTTATCTCCTTCAGCCAACTTTTAGTCAAGTATACTTGAGCAGGAGGTAGGTGATATGCTAGTGAGACATAACCAGGACTGTAGGCAGCATAGCCCTGTTTGGCAGTATTTACTAAGATCATCATGGTCACATCAGCCTTAGGTAGAATCCAACTGATCATCTCTATGCATGGGAACAACTTAGGTCTTGTGGCTTCCTTCATAAGAGCTGACTTCTTGATGTTGGCATATATGGTCAACTCTTCGAATCCAACATCAGGCACATCCTGATTTGAAATCATCCGATATATCTCACCCCACTTGTAATCTGGCTCTACCCCAGTGGTAGCTCTAGTGTCTTTGTAGATATATTCTACCTTGGTAATGATTTCCACCTCTGTTTCTCCCTCAGCAACATGAGCCTTCTTCTTTTGTCTTTTAGACATATCTCCTTTGAATAAATTGCCTTGTCATAGACCAAACATGTTCTTAGGCTATTGGAGCTTTCAATCAGTGTTCTAAGAATGAAGAAAAACTGTATAACCACATTTACCTCTTCCATATGCATTCTCAACATATAAACTATCAAAAAATTAATGCATAATAGAAAATAACCAGCAAGAAGAACTTCTGCAAGCTAGGTCTGAAAAATTCTAATTCTGTCTGCAACTAAAACATGACCATGATAAAAATACATCCTTTAAACTGAAATGCATTCTGTCCCTTTGCTAAAATGAACCATCCTATCGGTGAGGCTAGCCCTTGAGAGTGAGGCTCAACCGAAAAACCCATTCTGACCGAAAATCAAACCCTCCAGCGTTCTTGAAAAATAGGGTAAACCCACGATGACAAGAGGAACAAAAAATCCCTCCCCGGATGGCCATAAGCAAACCCACAAAAACCGGTGCAGACAGCGTAACGCTTGTCTGCACCAATTTCCTCAACCTTCGGACTGGGAACAAGCTTCCATAACGGTTCAAAACAAGCTCAAGAAGAGAAACCCCCACCGCAAAACTGTCAATTTGACCGATACCTCACGCCGTAAGGACAAACCATTCAATCTAGATATCTAACTACACCACGGCGGGAAAACCCAACTAGGAAAAGACTCTAGTTACCAAAATGACTCATAAAATCAGAGGAAAGAGAAACCATGGTTGGCCTACCTGGAAAACAAGTTGCAGTCGATGGGGTGGTCTGAAAAATCCATGGTAGTGATTCGAACGAGCAAAATCCCGACATCTAGGCATGGAGGTACAAATCGACTCAACAGGGGTAGAGAAAGTATGAGTTTTACAAGGATAAACAATAAAAATAATAATCCACCCCAATATATATAGACCTCCCGGTGAAAAATGTCAGCGGGAAAAAACCTCCATCGACGAGTGGAATAACTAAGGATCGGGCGATTAGTTCAAAGAGGAGCTGAAATGGCAGACGATGGACATACTATGGGCTCCGCAACAACCAAGAACATCGGCAAAATAAAACACTAAAAACTGCAGCATCGAACATCGAAACAACCACAACATCGAGCGATTAGTTCAGTAAAGAGCCGCAGCGGTGGAAGTCACATGGACTAAGGCTCCCATAGCAATCGAAAACATCGGCGAAGATCATAACAAATCATCGGTGAACGGAACAACTAAACGTCAGATGGTTAGCCTACTAAGGAGCTGCAACGGTGGTAGACATAAGGACTATGACTTTCGATCAAAGTCATAAACCGTTCTGAGAGCGAAAAACAAAAAATATCGCAAAGTCAAAAGTTAAAACAATAAAACCATGGCATCGTAAAAGATAAGAGATAACTGTCGAAACATTTATCGTTTAGCTTCCGCAATGGCGGTTGTGTAGAGAACTATGACCCTGATTCATTTTTCAAATGACTTTCGACAGTGAAAAAAGGAAATTATCGACAAATCAAAACTTCAAGTTCAATTCAATCAAAAGATAGTCATTCACTTCCGAAAATGGTAAACAATTTATCTCAATTCAACCTCAAAAGATCCAAATTTGTAACAGAGGACAACAAAGTTCAGCAATGTTGAAATATTGTAACTTCGAAGAATATTCTATATGTATCTTTTTGTGGTCCCCGATGATCCTACCGAAAGAACCACTTGTATTACATTGTACCCCGATGCTCCTAATCAGAAGAACTAATAAGAGTCATGAGGTAGTCCCCTCTAATTGTAAAGGTGGGTCATCAACACCCCAGTGTG
>LPNX010028364.1:980616-1040865 GCA_001517045.1 Pseudotsuga menziesii
AGACATTGTGCAGTTGCAGAAGCTAGGGCTTCTTACTTTTTGGTTCTCTCTCCACAATCCATCAGCAAAAGTATGCTAGGATGACTCTCCATTGAAGGGCGCATCTTTCTGTCGAAGCAGAATTCGATTCCAAGCATTTTCAGTTTTCGATGTGGAAATTAGGGATTTATACAGAAGAGGAATTTTTGAGTGAGACCAGCATAGGATTTTTATCCTCATCAAAACCGAAGTTTAGAGACCTTGATCAAGAAATTTGGTTGGGTGAAACTCCGGGAAAGTCAAACTGTAGTTTGACCCCGAGCTAGAAAAACCGTAAATACTAAAAACTGCTACGTTTTGGTACATTCGCTATATTCCGAGATTGGCGAAGGATCAGGAGCTGAAAATTACAGGGGCCAAATATAAAATCCTGATGAACACTATGTCCAAAATTCATCCTCATATTCGCTGCATTCCAGGAGATATGTTCTCTCCAAGTTAGGTTTCCAGCCTCTTCCAGAATTCATCCCTAAACAGGACACCTGGGGAGAATTGCAATATCTTGGGCTACAGAGGTCCGAATGGAATTCCTAAAGATGTTCCAGAAAGGGAATGGACTATAATTTTGGTGGTTCAAATATCAGACTCAGAAGATGAACCAGTGACACGTGGAATGCCGTACAACTTCATTGTTCTGAACAATCCAGTAACAGGTCACCTTGGGAAAAGGATCATAAATCCCAAATGGTGAAACCAATTATGATGAAACCTATGGTCTTGGATCAGGAACATGTGAGGTTACCTCAGTGCAAAATTTTAGACATAGAGGAGCAGAAATTTCAGAGATCACAGAAACAGTAACAGGAATTTCTGCAGAAGAAATTGGAAAATTAGGGCTTCCTATTCCGGGAGCTTCCCTCCACTATTTTCAGAAATGGAGTACATTGGACAGATCCATTTGAAGAAATCTATCTATCTAGCTAACCAGATCTGAAAGATTCCATGTTTTGAAATTATGGTTTCTGTGACAAACCCTAGATCAGCCAGCTACAGAACCAGGATGGACACCTCAAATCGGTAAGATATAATCCTTTGCTATGTTCATTTGAGGTTCTCATTTCAAAGTGATCTATCACATCAGCTTGATGATAAGCTTGGTGAAGTTGACAACTTACAAGCCTATAAGTATATGATCTCTCTGAAGAAAATGGATTGGACACCTACAAGAGCATAGAGGTTCCAATTTTAGAGGGAGATGAGGCTAGAAGCCTTTCACAAGAAGAACTTGGTCAAAGCCTAGAAGATCATTGATGATTCAGTTATGAATCAACTTGTACTCAAGTGTCTTCCCTAAAGACATCGATGAGGTTTGATTCCTTGACCAAGCTATTTGAAGGGAAGAACATAGATCGAAATATGACCTTAAGAAACTAGCTGAAGAATGTGAAGATCCAGAATGTAGAGACCATGCAGTCATAAGGATCTCTCAAAAGCAGGGAAAGAAGAAGCGATGAATGCAGAAGTGGTGATGGCCACCTTGAATGGCCTCCCAGGATCATGGAATTCATTCATTCAAGGAATGTGTTCCAGAAGGAAGTGATTACTTTCAGCAGACTTTGGGAAGAAGAAGAAGCTAGTCTCTAAAGATCAAGCTCTCAAAGAAGACCCCTCAATCAATGAGGAATATGAAGATCTCAACTCTTGAAGAACCTCTTATCCACCTCAGCATTTGGATAAGAAACGATGCTATCATGAATGAAGAAGACGATGAAGCTGAAGACTCAAGAAGGAGTATACCCATGAAACAAATAAAGATAAGTATTCAATTGTCATTTCATGATATTGTTTTGTTATACATTTGATTATATTTAGTTGATGTGTTATGCATGATAGATTGTTTGCATTAATGACTGCATAGTACTAATATGCATGTGATGGGTAAGTAGCTCATGGTGCTATATAACTCTCCATTGCTACTTATCAAACCTCTTTGCTGACATATTGGATTAGTGCACAATCTCAATAATGTCATGGTGGAGATGGAAGGCATCTAGAAAGTTTATGTGAATGTTGTATTGACTAAACAGTTGCATGATGCATAAGAATTTGTCGTTATGCATATGTTTTATGAAATAGTTCTAACTATGCAACTAGTGCATTTGAATTGTAGGAAAGGTCATGAACAACCTCCTACAAGAAAATAAGGATGAGACTTGTTTCGAAGAACAAGTGATGACAATTCAAGATTCACTCCAATAAACATGAATCTGAAGCTCCCAGGGTCAGAGACACCATGACGAAAGAAAGAGCTTCAGAGAGTGGTAGATCCACCTTGAAGGATGAAGACCACCATGGGTACAAGAGATAACTCAAGATGAAGAAAAGAATGCTATGAAAGAAGCTATGATCAAAGAATAACAGTTGATCATGGGGAATGATGTATATGATATGATGGAAAAAGTGTACAAAGCAAGGTTCATGATTCTCCCCAAAAAGAATAGACTATGACTGACATACTCTATTGACCAGTATATATCAAGCATAGAACCACCTATACAGAATGAAGAGGGAAGATGATACTCCACTTCAGGGGGAGTGACTACAGAAAATTATATCTGAGTTCAACATGGTACGACATGATGGATAGCTTTGTGATGGATCAAGACTTTACCAAGAGTAAAGTGGGTTCCAACCTTCAAGGTTGAATACAGAAGACTAGGATATGTTGATGACCTGAGAAGACAAACTCATAGAAGATCTTATGATACTAGAATGATGTTTGGGATATAGTACTCAAACCAGAAAGCAAGAATGTGGTATTTTCCAAATGAAGTTGCAAGATAAGATATGTTGCTGATAGAAGTAAGGTAAGAGTTGTGGCTAGAGGTTTCTATCAGAAAGAGGGAATTAATTATGAAGAGACACTTACTCCAAGAATCAAGGTACACTTCCTTCAAAACTATCATGGTAGCTTCTAACATGATGAAGTAAAGACAAACCTTCCTTAATGGTATGATTGAGGAATAGTTTTACATCGAATATTCACGAGGATTTGAAGTTGAAGACAGAAGGAATCAAGTATGCAAGTTGAAGAAGGCCTTCTATGGCCTGAAGCAAGCTCCCAGAGCTTGGTATGGAAGAATAGATAGTTTCCCGATGAGCATGGGCTTTGCCAAGAGTAAAGTCGATCCTAACCTTTCCTACAAGGTTGTAGAAGATGTACCTGTCATTCTATTACTATATGTGGATGACTTATTCTTGACAGGGAATGAGAAACAGATCATGGAAATAAAGAAGAAACTAGCAGAAGAATTTGAGATGAAAGACCTTGGGTTAATGCATTATTTCCTAGTTCTGGAAGTATGGAAAAGTTCAGAAGGAATCTTTATCAACCAGGGAAAGTATGTAGTAGAGATATTGAAGAGATTCAATATGTTGAAATGCAAAGTCATGGCCACACCCATGGACTCCAACCTGAAGTTGTTAGCTTATGACTCATTAGAGTTAGTGAATGTGACTCACTATAGACAGATCATTGGGTCATTGATGTACTTAACAAATACCAGACCAGACATTTGTTTTGCTTAAGTCAATATCTTGTTCAACCAAGACGGGTTCACCTAGTAGTTTCAAAACATGTGATGAGATATCTGAAAGGGACTATAGACTTTGGTCTATACTATGATGGTAGCCATGAGTATAGATTGTATGGCTACACAGATGCAGATTGGGCTGGAAGTATCTCAGACAGGAAAAGTACATCAGGTATATGCTTTTTTTTGAGGTCTGCTATGAATTCATGGTTTAGCAGGAAACAGTCCAGTGTTTCTCTTAGCACGGTTGAAGCAGAATACGTAGCAAATTGCTCTACTAAGTTGTGAATCTATATGGCTTCAGAAGCTGATATCAGGTCTCTTTGACCTGAAGATGGACACAACAATGATTCTATGTGATAACCACAGTTGTGATGACAAAGAACCCTGTGTTCCGACGTAACACGTAGAAATTCGGTATTTCTACATACAAGATAAGATGAAGATGATGATACTGTAGATGCAGATGATGGCGATTTAGTATTTCTATACTGAATATAGAGATGATGATGTTTCAGTATTCCCACACTAAAGATATAGACGATGATGATTTCAGTATTCCCATACTGAAGATATAGATGATATTTCAGTATTTACATACTGTAGATATAGATGATGGTGATTCTGTATTTCTATACTAAATATAGAGATGATGATGCTTTCAGTATTTCTATACTGAAGATATAGATGATGATGCTTTTAGTATTTGCATACTAGAGATACAGATGGTGATAGATCAGTATTCAGATACTGAAGATGTAGATGATGATGGTTTGGATGATGATGTACTAACGAAGCCTCTGCCTCAAGTAGAGTTCGAACACTTTCAAGACAAGCTTGGTGTTGTTCGGAAAGGCCTTCCTCGAAAGGGGGAGTAGTGATGTTGCAGTGGGATTGTATCATCCCTGGGCATTTTCCCTAAAGTGATTCAGAGACCTAGGTCCTCGAGAATGAAGAGGGATTGTATCATCCTGGGACATCTGTCCATAATAGATCCGGTGACCTCGGTCCTCGAGAACGTGGTGGGATTGTATGATCCCTGGGCACTTTCCCTAAAGTGATCCAGAGACCTCGGTCTTCGAGAATGAAGAGGGATTGTATCATTCCGGGACATCTGTCCATAATAGATCCAGAGACCTCGGTCTTCGAGAATGAAGAGGGATTGCATCATCCTTGGACGTAAGTCCTAAAGTGATAGGGAGTGATTATCCCGTAATTGTATCTGGTGACTTCGGTCGTCGAGAATGTGGTATGATTGCATCATCCTTGGACTCAAGTACTAAAGTGATAGGGAGTGATTATCCCGTAATTGTATCCGGTGACTTCGGTCGTCGAGAATGTGGTAGGATTGCATCATCCTTAGACTCAAGTCCTAAAGTGATAGGGAGTGATTATCCTGTAATTGTATCCAGTGACTTCGGTCGTCGAGAATGTGGTAAGGATTGCATCATCCTTGGACAAATTCCTAAAGTGATAGGGAGTGATTATCCCATAATTGTATCCGGTGACTTCAGTCGTCGAGAATGTGGTAAGGATTGCATCATCCTTGGACATAGTCCTAAAGTTATAGGGATTGATTCTCCCGTAATCAATCCGGTGGCTTCGGTTCTCGAGAATGTGGTAGGATTGCATCATCCTTGGACTTAGTCCTAAAGTGATAAGGACTGATTCTCCCATAATCAATCCGGTAACTTCGGTTGTCGAGAATGTGGCGGGATTGTATCATCCTTGGACTTTAAGTCCAAAATGATCCAAAGACTTTCTGTCTTTGAGTTGTGGATTGCAGGTTGTTGCTGATGATGATGATGACGTACTGATCGAAAGATCAGAGTATGATGATGACACACTATGCTGATGATGTTTCTGATCAAAAGATTAGAGTATGATGATGATGTTTCTATGTTGATGATGTTTCTGTTCGAAAGATCAGAGTATGATGATGATGTTTCTGATCGAAAGATCAGAATGTGATGATGATTATGATCGACATATCAGAATATGATGATGATGTTTCTGATCGAAAGATCAGAATGTGATGATGATTATGATCGACATATCAGAATATGATGATGATGATGTTGCTGCTGATCGAAAGGGAAAAGTATTGATGATGATATTGCTGATCGAGAGATCAAAGTACTGAAGATGTTGCTGCTGATCGAAAAGTCAAAAATTCTGAAGATGTGGTTGATTGAAAGGACAAAATGCTAAAGATGTTGTTGCTGATCGAAAAGTCAAAGTGCTCAAGATGTTGCTGAGTGAAAGGTCAAAATGCTGAATATGTTGTTGCTGGTCGAATAGTCAAAGTGCTGAAGATGTTGCTGAGTGAAAGGTCAAAATGCTGAAGATGTTGTTGCTGGTTGAACAATCAAAGTGCTGAAGATGTTGCTGATCGAAAGGTCCAAGTGCTGAAGATATCGTTGCTAATTGAAAGATCAAAATGCTGAAGATGTTGCTGATGATGAAGACTGAAGATTGAAGATGAAGACTACATGATGTTGAAAATCTTCCAATGATTTATATATGTGTTACCCTGCTGATGTTGATCATGTCCCCTATCTCTACTCTTGTTGTTGTTGATGTTGCTGTAGAATACCCTTCTCGTTAAGGGGGAGTGTTGAAATATTGTAACTTCGAAGAATATTCTATATGTATCTTTTTGTGGTCCCCGATGATCCTACTGGGAGAACCACTTGTATTACATTGTACCCCGATGCTCCTAATCGGAAGAACTAATAAGAGTCATGAGGTAGTCCCCTCTAATTGTAAAGGTGGGTCATCAACACCCCAGTGTGGTTACTTGAGCCTACATGTGTAACTCGAGCCTACATGATTTAACTCGAGCCTACATGTCAAATGAGTTAACTTAAGTGAACATATGAATATAAATAGAGGTGTAGTGCTCCTCATTTGAGACACACACTCTCACTTGTGTAGCGCATTAGTGGAGAAGAGAAGTAGCTGGAGAAGGAGGAGGATCAGGCTTTGATCTCCTTGCTGGTTTTATCTTTTATCTTTTTGGGGCATCTATATTGAGGAAGCTTTTGCTGGGTTTTTCCCTTTAGGGTTTTCCCAGGATAAATCTTTGTGTTCCTTTTGTATGGTTGTGCTTGTCTATATTTTAGTGATCCTGTTTATATGCTTTTGTTATGAAAATGAAATGAAATACTAATGTCTTAGCTAAGCATATGGAAATTTAACAAGCAATCCAAAACAAATCCAGGAAAGATAAAATTTAAAAGGAGGGTCCAAAATTTAAAAAAATAATTTGGGATAACGTTGCAGTTGCAACAATTGGCGACTACCTGGTGAACCCAGTTCTCTGGATAATTTCTTCCTTAAGTAACAGATTGTTTGACAATAAAACCAACATGTTGAATTCTTCTAGATGTATGGATTTCCTAAATGGAAAATATATGTACTTTTAATGATTGATGATAGTCCAATTTAGGAGAATGGAAACCAAGATTTCAAAGTCAAGATAACTCTTTTGAGGCCAGGGATATGAGTTTCATTTTTACCTCTGTCTTCAGGTAGCTTCCAGCTTGGACACCACAGGATTGTAACATATGGTAAACATAAATATTTATTTGTTCCTCATTCCCATGCCATTTTGCACTTTTTGTGCTTTTGGACTTTTGTCCTTTCTTTTGAGTCCTCCTGCTTGCCTTTCTTTCTGAATTTTTTATTCAGGCTCCTCTATCCATAGTGTCCTTTTGTGTGAGAGATGTATTTATTTTTTAGCTCACGGACGGAGAAGAACTTTGGCAATTTTGTCCCTATATGGTTCAGTACTTTGTTTTGATACATATTGCTTTCTTAGGAGTTTTTTGACTCTTATTTTCCTTTTGGATTTCAAATCATGACATGGGATCATTTATATATAATATACTGTTTACCCTGCTTCCTTTCCGTGGGTCTTTTGCTGTCACCCCTTAGGACATTTTTAAATGTGAGATGGATGGAGCCTCAAAATAGTATTCTGGACCTTTTGGTCTTGAGTTAATTTACAGGGATCAAGTAGGACTTCAATATGTTCATAGCCATTTAGGAAAATTGCTAAACTAGAAGAAAATATTTTAGATAACACAATAGTACATAGTCTTATAATCAAGGATTTTAGTTAATCCAGAATTCTGATGCTCTACATGCAACCAAAAGTTTGCTTCTTTTATTAAAATCAAACAAAATTTAGCTAAAAACAAACATAAATAAAGTAAATCAAAATAAACAACCAAAACAATTTATTTATGTACAAGATAATCCAAAAACAAAAATCAAGAAAAATAAAGTTTGAGAACTAAACCACTAACCGGTTAGTCCTCTTCCCACCCCTATAAATATGGCAACTTGTAAGTTAAGGGGCTAGGCTTGACTACAAAATGAGAAAGACCTAACCATTATCTAATTCTACTATACTTGAATAAAAAAATACATCTACTAATTGACAATCAATTTCATCAGCCCATGAAAATCGAAGGAGATCAGGTTGGGTGTTTGATGTAATGCTAGCTTTTTCTACTTGGTAGTTTCTCAGTTCTAGCTCAATTAGATAATTTCCTAACACAAAATTCATTGGTTCATTTTTTTCTTCCAATTGAGTAACATTGTGCTTCATGTGGGGCTCTCTTAATATTTTTATCTGATTTGGACTTCCCTTCTGAGGCAACCACAAATGTGACCAATCTGAAGTGAAATACCCATTTAGTCTTACTGACCAGTCTCGATTCAAAATAAGCCCATAACCATCAGGTATGTCTGCTAATACAATATCAATGTACTGACATATCTTTTCATTTGCAGATAAGCAGATCAGAACGTCTTCCATTTCCTCGACTACTTTCACATTGGTCCTGTATAACTGAGTAACCTGCCAAGAAGTAGGTTTAGGTTGTCCATTAATCTTTTTGCAGATTGCAAGTGGCATAACATTGACTGATGACCCTGAGTCTACTAAACAATTGTGCACCTTATGGTTTAAAATCTCTAAAGTCAGGAGGAATGGTGGGGTTTTAAACCTAGTCTTACCTCCCACACTTGCTTTAACAATTTCTTCTACAGGTTGGTTGTTAGTGGGAAGCTCTTCCTCTAGTACTTGAGGTGCTTTGAGATTTTCCTTGACATTACCCACTTTGTCTTTAATAGGTTTAACATGCATGTTGACTTGTTTCGGATCTTGACTGGTAATGGTAAGTTTAGGTATTTTATCATCTGTGTTGTTCTTCTGTATTTTCTTCATATTATCTTGAAATTTCTTAATCTTTGGAATTATTGAATTGTCTTTATTTAACAAACCTTGAATTCTTGTTGTCACATTTGTTTCTGATATCTCCTCATGTTTCAGAGTACCTTCATCTTCTGTATCAAAAAGTGAGACACAGTTCCATAAAACCAGAGCATCATCCTCTTGTTTTTCTGTGGATTTATTACCCTTTTCCTCCTCATCATCAACTTGTGTTAGTTTAGAGTCCAATAGCTGATTCATTGCTAATGTCATTGAATTTATCCATTGAGGGCATTTTTTTCTTCAGAATGGGGCTGTTGATGAAAGGTGCAAAAGTTATCCATACCTACCTCTATTAAGTTCGTTGATGTAGGACTAGGTGGAGGAGGTTTAGATTGATTGTTGTCTTCTCTCCTTTTATAGTAAGGCTTATAAGATTTTTGAGCTTCCTTTTCCTTTTCCAAATCTATTATTCTGTTAGATAGTTTCTGCATCATTTTCAACATTCCTTCAAAGTCTTGTGACTACTCCTCCTTAGGCTTAGAAAATAATAAGGCTTTCTTACCAAAAGTTTTTTCTCCCGACTGCTCAGGATAATCTTCTATGCTCTTTTTTTCAACTTCTATTCTCTCAGCTTCTTCATAAGTTTCTGACAATGTAGGTTTGACTTGCATCTTGGAAAACATGGCCAAGTCAGGCCCTAAAGCTGAAGTATATTATTTGACCAGAACCTTATCAGATGGTTTATCAGTTGCAGAAAAATTCTTAAGATAAGTAGCAAACCTTTGGGTGAAACTATGCACTTTTTCTTTTCTTTCTTTCTTTAAAGTGCACAACCCTTTCATTAGAGCTGCATGAGTTTTCTGGGCTGCATATTTACTTCTGAATATCCTTTCAAATATGTCCCAGTCTGGGATTGAGTTTGTAGGTAGAGAAAAATACCATGAGGCTGCTACTCCTTTCAGGGTATGTGGAAACAATCTGCAGACTACATCTTCATGTTCTCCAGCCCTTAGTCCTTCTATAGCCAAGTAGAATCTTTGCAAATGATCATCTACTAAAATATTTTCACTTGGGTCAAACTTGGGCAACATTTTATCAAAAGCCTGAGGTAAGTCATGCAAAGGAGGTGCCAGGTTCAAAGGTGACCTAGCCTTCCAAGCAGGTGGTGGATTTGGTGGGTTGGGTGGCTGATTTGCGTTTACATTAGCCATGAGTCTGGGTGGAGAATGAGGTGGTGAATGAACAGGGGTATGAACAGGTGAACCGTAAAGTGTATTTGGGCCCAACTGATTCATAGGTTGAACAACTTCCTGTAAGGCTATTTCTACTAGTTCCTCAAAATCTCCAACCAACACTACATCTTCCAATATATGACGGTCTTTCTTCCGATATTCTCTTTTGGGTAAGATAGGAATAATTGGTAATCGTCCAATTTTCTTCACATATGTCCTAGTGTGTCTTCTTAGATCATTAGCTACTTTGTTATCGATAGAATACAGATTCTCTTTACCCTTCTCTTCAGGAATTGGATTGGGAAACAAATTGCTTTCAGAACTGTCACCGATGGAATAATCTCGAGAAAATGGGTTTCCTCATCCAGCCATGCACTGGCGGCCCTCCTTCTAGCACCAAAAACTGTTGAGGCCTGGAAAATCGTAGGTAACAATAGTTAGGGATTCTCCCCAGTAAATGTTCCCAACTAGCCCATTACTGTTTGGTATGGGGAATCCGTTCGGTTTACAGTTCGGCTACCGTAGGTCAAGTAACAAAAATAAAGGTTTTACCGGTTATTGACTGGTCCACCGTGTATGTTTTTAGTTTTTTTTGTATTTAAGTATGATATGCAAGTGCCTATCTAAGAATGTAGATTGATAGAGAATACGAGGAGCGGTCACAATGTGATGCACAGGTTCTTACCTCTCATCTTAACTCACTTGCATCTAAATCACACATAGCAAGAAACTAAAACTAACTATCTAACCTATCCCTAGGGAGAAAGATTATCATTCATCAATGAGTAATGTATTTTGCACATGCATTAAGAACAATCACAGATAGCTGTTACTTATTTCAAAACACATGAACATTTATAGATATATGAACAACAAGATAGCTCATTATTTATGAAAACCATCATTACTCATAGTGGAAATTTCAGAGAATAAACTAGAGAGCATTCATACAAGAACATAGGGTCAAAGAGTTAGAACGATCTCATAGTTAATGGACAACAACTGAAAACGAAATAGTTCACATTCAACAAATCCATTGCACAACATTTGAAACCTTCTACAAAGCTTTCTCCAACATGAAACTTGTAATTATTATTGCAAAAGGAAATAGCACTTTTTACAACATATTATCACAAATCTATCTGGGAAAAAGTCCTTTTCTACAACTAACTCTCCTATACTTATAAAAAAAGGCAAAACTTTTGGGCTGCCCCAAAGTGACTTTTGGGCTTCCCCAACGTTTCAATCCAAAATTTTGTCTCGTAGTGAGTGCTCATACATTATACAATATATTACATTTAAAACAAAATTTAATAAAGCACTTTCATGAAGAGGGCCCCGCTTGATCATTGATGAACTTTTTCCATGGTTGGGCCTCTACTGCTATGCTTTCAAAATCTGAAGGTTCAAGAAAACATATGTTTATTTCATATTTTGCAGCTTGATTCTTAACCACCTCAATACTTGCTAGACTTAAACCTAGCTGATATTCAAGCAAATGGATGCTGATTGCTAAATGAGCTACTGCATTCTTCAGGATCTGCTCATCTAAATCTTTGACCTGTTGCATCTTCTGTTCAACCTCCTCGTACCTGCTCCGTAGTAGTTCTGTGAACAACTCATGCTCTGGTAATGCATCCAGTCTTTGTTCTATAGCAACTTGGCATCTATTGTAGGTGACTGGCACCCTTCTGCAGTATTTAGTATAGGCTGCTCTCGTTTTCTTCACAGTATTCTTGAATTCCTCCGCAGTATTTATTGCAAACTCTAATAATTCGTAGTCTTGCTTTAAACCATGCCAATCCTTAGGTGGTAGCTCTGCAGGGGTTTCTTCATTGGTTTCTATCCACACTATCCTACCAGCCAGGAATTCGAAAATATCCTGAGATCTATCTACAAAATATGAAGTAGTGTCCAGGATTTCTTCCAACCTACTATCTACCTGTAAGATTTTACACCTTTCTTCTTCAATAGACACCTGTAGTTGGTGCATTTTTCTTCATTGGGCTAGGACATGCTCCTTTAGAGGCTGGATATCAGTTTGCTGTTCACTGGAATCCTTCAGAGATGTTGTTAATGAAGCAATCTGTCCCTCAAAGCTTGCTACCTACACTTGGTATTGTTTTTCCCTTTCTTTTATGGTGGCCCTCTGTGCCTCCAACTCCACAACTTTGCTCTGTAGCTAGTCCTTTTCTGCACTCAAAGTTTCAGATGATACTTTGAGGTCATTGTTCTCTGTCTTCAACACTTGATACTCTAGCTGTAACTTCTGTAGTTCTGCTAGACTATTCTGAGCATCCTGTTCATTTTTCTATACTGAGACTTCCAAGGCCATCTTGTGTGCCTATAGAGTTTGGAATTCTATCTTCGAAGCCCTTACTTCATTATGCATATATTCAAATTTTCTCTTTAACTTGTTACCTTCATCCCTCTCCTTTTTCAGAGTGTCCTTTAATTGTGCAACATTTTTCCTTGATTCCTCAAGGTCTGTCATAAGTCTATCAACATTGTCTTCAGTGTCCTGGGTCGATGACACCCCCGCTTTGGCTGTCAATCGTGGATTTGCATTTGTCCCATGCACCAAAGTTTTATCAGTAATCATCATACCTGATTGTCCTCCTGTTTCAACTTTTTTCTCAGTTCTCTTGACAATCCTCTTCTTTTCCTTGTCATAGAAGATGGTGCTGAAATCTAGGACCTCTTCTCCTTCCTTTTGCATAAAAGGTATCAGATTCAATCTAGAAAAAAAAAACCTGTTCTTGGGCACTGCTAGAAGTTGCAGCAGACTCATGAGGGTCAGGATTGTCTTGTTCATGCCCTTGATCAGTATGCTCCTATGCTTCTTGCGTATCTATTGGGTCAATAGTTTGCTGGTATTTCTTAGCTCCTGCTAATCTTAGACCTTCACTGTCCTTTTGCTTTTTCTTTATCTCTTCATCTTCTTTCTTCTTTCTTTCTTCCTCTTCCTTCCTTGCTGATTCCTCTACAACTTTCTTTATTTCTTCTTCATGATTCTTTAACCAACTCTTGACCTCTTGTGCTAGCCTCCTAGCATCCTCTTCCCTCTTCTTGGCTTCCTCTTCTTCAGCTTTTTTTTGTGCGGTTTTTCCCTTACTGGCCACAATGGTGATTTTCTGTTTAAACCTTCTCTTCAATGCAGTCATATTCCTTGCATTCCTTAAGATTTCTTCATCCTTGTCCCAAAAATTTGTATATTCAAAATGAACATTTGCTTCTTTGCAATGTTGTGCAACCTTCTTTTGGGAGTCATTTCCATGGAAGCTCATCTCCCCAAAATGAAAATGATCCAACTCTTGTACAAATTCAGTAGCTCATTTAATATTTGTAAACTTATAATTCCCTATCCAAAAATGGATAGCAGGGTAGGCTTCCTTCTTATGTTCAAACAAAAAGCTTTCGACACCATCAAGATACACCTGCCTAATTGCTTCTTTGTGTACCACATAATCAGTGGCATACTGGGGTAGTAGAGAAGGTTCCCTAGAGCAACCATACATTCTAATGTACATCCCCTCTTCAGTCAAATAATAAATCCCATGTTCCTCAATGACTTTGAATTCCTCCTCGGACATACAGTTGCATTCTGTCAAGAAGATTAAAGTGTACAAAGGCATAATAAAATGTTCACATATCTCTTTATAGTGGCTATAATATTTATGTGCCCAAAATAGTTTGTATGCAATGTACACAGGGGTTCTGTCCCTGTCCCAATTGCACCTTAAGGATGGAAATGGCTGGGTACATAATATGCAGTCCACTAAGATGGAGCTCATATAGAACTCAGAATTCTTCTGGGACACCCCTCCCAAAGCTAAAGATATACAGGTTGAGAGGCTATTAGACACTATGTTTGCCTAGTTGAATATGGTCCCCTAGGTGGCCACATAGAAAATAATGGGAATCCATCCCAACTTGAAACTTTTACCATGAGCTCTCCCAAACACTCTATTCAATATCAGTGCTATAAACCTGTAAGGAGTTTGGAGAATGGCTGTATCATACTCTCCTGATGGCCTGGTTCGAAATTTCTTCCCAGGTATCATCATTTTCTTCACTGTTTCAACCATGTCCAAATTTATCTCCTTCAACCAACTTTCAGTCAAGTATACTTGAGCAGGAGGTAGGTGATATGCCAATGAGACATAACCAGGACTGTTGGCAGCATAACCCTGTTTGGAATTATTTTCTAAGATCATTGTGGTCACATCAGCCTTAGTTAGAATCCAACTAATCACCTCTGAGCATGGGAACAACTGAGGTCTTGTGGATACCTTCATAAGAGCTGAATTCTCGATGTTGGCATATATGGTCAACTCTTTGAATCCAAAATTAGGCACATCCTAATTTGAAATCATCTGATATATCTCACCCCACTTGAAATCTAGCTCTACCCGGTGGTAGCTCTAGTGTCTTCGTAGATATATTCTACCTTGGTAATGATTTCCACCTCTGGTTCTCCCTCAGCAACAGGAGCCTTCTTCTTTTATCTTTTAGACATATCTCCTTTGAATAAATTGCCCTGTCATAAACCAAACATGTTCTTAGGCTATTGGAGATTTCAATCAGTGTTCTAAGAATGAAGAAAAACTGTATAACCAAATTTACCTCTTCCATATGCATTCTCAACAGATAAACTATCAGAAAATTAATGCATAATAGAAAATAACCAGCGAGAATAACTTCTGCAAGCTAGGTCTGAAAAATTCTAATTCTGTCTGCAACTAAAACATGACCATGATATAAAGTACATCCTTTAAACTGAAATGCATTCTGTCCCTTCGCTAAAACGAACCACCCTATCGGTGAGGCTATCCCTTGAGCGTGAGACCCTACCCAGAAAACCTAGTCTGACCAAAAATCAAACCCTCCGGCGTCCTAGAAAAATAGGGTAAACCCATGATGACAAGAGGACCAAAAACTCCCTCCCTGGATGGCCATAATCAAACCCACAAAAACTGGTGCAGACAGCGTAATGCTTGTGTGCTCCAATTTCCTAAACCTTCAGACTGGGAACGAGCTTCCATAACGGTTCAAAACAAGCTCAAGAAAAGAACCCCCCCACCGCAAAACTATCAATCTAACTGATACCTCACTCTGTAAGGATAAACCATTCAATCTAGATATCTAACTACATCATGGCAGGAAAACCCAACCAGGAAAAGACCCTAGTCCCCAAAACAACTCATACAATCAGAGGAAAGAGAAACCATGGTTGGACTACCTGGAAAACGAGTTGCAGTCGACGGGGTGGTCTGAAAAATCCATGGCAATGCTTCAAACGAGTGAAATCCTGACAGCTAGGCACGGAGGTACAAATCAACTCAACAGGGGCAGAGCAAGTGAGAGTTTTACAAGGATAAACAATAAAAATAATAATCCACCCCAATATATATAGACCTCCCGGTGAAAAATGTCGGTGGCAAAGAACCTCCATCGGCGAGCAGAATAACTAAGGATTGGGTGATTAGTTCAAATAGGAGCCGCAACAACAGGTGATGGACAAACTATGGGCTCTGTGGCAACCGAGAACATCGACGAATCAAAACACTAAAATCTGCAGCATCGGACATCGAAACGACTACAACATCGGACGATTAGTTCAGTAAAGAGCTGGAACGGTGGAAGTCACATGGACTAAGGGTCTCGTAGCAATCGAAAACATTGGCGAAGATGAGAACAAATCATCGATGATCGGAACAACTGAACCTTGGATGGTTAGCCTACTAAGGAACCACAATGACGGTAGAAATAAGGACTATGACTTCCGATCAAAGTCATAAACCGTTCCAAGAGAGAAAAACAAAAAATATCACAAATTCAAAAGTTAAAACAATAAAACCACGACATCGGAAAATATAAGAGCTAACTGTCGGAACATTCATCGTTTAGCTTCCGCAACGACGGCTGCGTAGAGAACTACAACCCTAATTCATTGTTCAAATTACTTCCGACAGTGAAAAAAGTAATTTATCGACAAACCAAAACTTCAAGTTGAATTCAATCAAAAGATAGTCATTCACTTCTGAAAATGGTAAACAATTTATCTCAATTCAACCTCAAAAGATCCAAATTTGTAATAGAGGACAACAAAGTTCAACAATCCAAAACAAATCTAGGCAAGATAAAATTTTAAAGGAGGGTCCAAATTTTTTTTTAAAAATCTGGGAAAATGTTGTAGCTACAACAAAAGGAAAGCTTGGGAAGAACACAAAGTGCTCCAAGGGACAAAGGGATGCAAACTCAAGTATAAGCTCCGACAACAATGGACTATAGTTTTCTTGCTCTTTAATGTATCCAAAGGGTTCCTTATATAATGCTTCAATGGGGTAATGGAAGGTTGAATCCGAGCGATCTCAAGGCATATGGAAGGCCAAGAGACAAGTAACTTGGCTCCACATCAAGGAAAACTCCAAAACTATTTGCCCTTTTGCACACATCCCGATGTACGTGGGTTTAAGGATCATATCCGCGTATATACATGAGAATAGGTTTAAAATTCACGTATGGAAAATAATGCATGTTTTTAGGGATGATATTGGAAACACCAAAGGTACAAAAATGTTCCATGGGGTCCAAAGAGTTTGTAGAGGGACAGGGAAGGCCATAAATGTGTGATCCACCATGTGTGGTAAATTCAGCTGTAACACCAATCATTATATTGGTCCTTGGTATTGCTGGATAACAAGTTTGGCTAGAAGGAATCCCTTTTCCACTATTCCCACAGTTAGTATTACTTGTATTAACAAACCTATTGGGAGATGAGTTTCTAGATCTTACCTCCAGATACGTACGCGGAGTTGTAGGTGTTCCGTATTCGTATTCTATATCTGGGGATTCCTCTTCTTCCCTTTCGGGGATAGGTTGATATTCATCTTCTTCATCACAATAACCTTTGTCAGAGTGTGACGTCAAATCATAGTATTCTCATCTAGTCGTACTACATCTTCATCTACTTGTCACAGTTCTTCTTCTTTTTCTCGACCGAAATATCCTTCCACTTCTTAGAGGTCCACCTTCTAGTGTAGTTCCCCTATCACCAGGGAACATCTTAGCTTACTTTGCTCCATTTTCACACATTTCTTTTGCAACATAACCTAATTATTTATATACGATTATTTACTCATTGGACTCTATTCTCAAGATTCATTTTTCACATACAAGCATCTTTATCCAAGTTCTTTAAGATGTCAAGTATCTTCCTCGTGGTCCTTGGAAATTTTTTCTTTCAACCTCATTATTTGATGTTATTGTGTCGACAACAAACTCAGTAATGTACCCCTCCAAAATATTTTCTACCCAAAAATCAACAACCCTCGACATAGGGTTTCTAATACTCTTCAGTTACTGAACCAACTGAGGATTCCACTTCGTCGGTTCTCCCCCTTGGAATTTTTTTCATTGGGTTGCTAGCTTTGATAACCACGCATATAACAAAATAGGAAACTCACAAAATAAAATTTCATAATATTGGTATAGAGGTATCGCTCGAACCACTTTGTTGGATTCAACCACTATCCTTCACTTTCTTCTCGTGCAAATTCTAATGCTTTAGAACCTACCCACTCTTGAATTTTTGGCTTTTTCAGGTGCCAAAATATGCCGCTCACAACAATGATTCACGGGTCCTGGAAATGGAACCATTTTTTG
Source organism: Pseudotsuga menziesii (assembly GCA_001517045.1). Taxonomy (NCBI): domain Eukaryota; kingdom Viridiplantae; phylum Streptophyta; class Pinopsida; order Pinales; family Pinaceae; genus Pseudotsuga; species Pseudotsuga menziesii. Next base: position 998,316 of record LPNX010028364.1, read on the forward strand.
TATTTTCTCTCTTCTACCTAGGTTCATAACTTCTTTGTATGAAAACAAATCGCAAGATATCGTCCCGACAGAGCAAGGCTCAGTCAGCAACACTTGCAACGCAGATGCAGTCTCACCCGAAATATCTCTTATGGGTAACTGCCAGAACCAGGTTTCTGCAATTGGTTGGGGATTTCTCTTCTCACAACACCTTACCAACCCACTCGACTGAAGCCGATGGATATATTACTTATAATTATTATGCACATTCAAGATATTACTCTACTTATCCATCGACAGAGATTATAATAGTTAATATAATTCCCTATTAGCGATTCTAACTAGCAATAGTGTGACATATGCATACAATAACTATTTATAAGAAAATACATAAACACTTATTCACACCATACATTCATGCGACACAAACACAATCATCAAATACACAGTGACACAATATTTAATTTGGAAACCCATCAGGGAAAAACCAGAAAGGTGCTCTTCATCTGGCATGAGAAATATATGGCACCTTTCTCCTGCGCAGTCATCTTGTAGACTTTGATCTATATATTCTTCTATCTATATAGACTTTCTATCCTCTCATGCTCTCTAGCCTATGGTCTCTGAATATTTCCTCAAATTCACTCTACTGTCGATCCGCACACAGCCTGGATCGACTCACTCTTACGCATAACTCTACGAATCTTTGACTTTGCAACAAACACAGACCAACCAGGAGTAAACAACCAACCAAATGACTCATCAGGAAATAAATAGCACACAACTTGGGTTCTTCCTTATATAGACTCTTCACACGTCGTAATCAACCGACGTCATTCTATTAGGGGACAAGCTGTCATTCCTATTCTCATACATTTCCGTTACAATTGTCAATAGGCACTATTGACCCAAAATACAAAGATGCTTTATTCCATAAAGCATGTGTGACTCTTAGCTAACTTCTTACCTATGATATCTTGAGCTATCTTCTTCAACCGCTGCACGCCTTCTATCGTGGTTCCTTCCATTGCGGCTGATCTTGTCGCATATTCCTTGAGTTTCTAACTCCTTCCTTCGCAACTGCTTCTATCGCAGCTTTCCTTCTACCACTACTTCTTATGTATTATCTCTTCCTCCGTCACAACTTCCTTTGTTGCACAACCATACTCTTCTCAATCCAAACAGAATTCTTAGATTCCTATGTCGCTCGACTGAAGCTGGTGGATATATTACTTATACTTATTATGCACATTCAATATATTACTCTACTTATTCTTCCACAAAGATTACAATAGTCAATATAATGCCTTATTAACAATTCCAACTAGCAACAGTGCGACATATGCATACAAGAACTAGTTATAAGCAAATACATAAACACTTATTTAGAACATACATTCATGCGACACAAACACATTCATCAAATAAATAGTGACACAATATTTAACCATGGATAATTTTAGGGGCTATATTAAGGGGGCTACAAAAATTTATTGGGCTATTTTCTTATATTGAAAGGGTTTTTTTCAGCTAAAATATATTCGCCCAATATTTACTAAAAAAAAAATTCCAAAATGACTAGCCTCCTGTATATTAATGAGGAAAATGGAAAAAACTATTTTTTTCCCTAGCAAAATCTCCCTCTAATCTATCTTTCACCCCCAATTTCTAGAGAAAATATAGTGAAATCACTCTTTCTTCCCCAATTTTCAGTAATGGAGGCTCCCAAGGGTTTTTTTTCCCTCCATTTTCCTTGTAATTTAGGCATATGGTTGCATTTGCCTATATTTTTAGTCAATTTAATTTGATACCTTCTTTCAACCCTTGATTTCTCAGGTATTGGAGGGAAAATAAGGGGCTATTTTTTTCTATATAAAGACTACAGTGATTCATCGTTCACACACATTGGATTGCGCTTGCAGGGTGAAGGTTTTGGTTGATGTGATTCCACTTTTCATTCTTAGTTTTCTTGACATTTTAATATTCACATAACATCTCCATTACCAAAAGATCAAGTCTTGAAGTGGCATACTGCACATGCAATTTATTAGAGAAAACAAACTCACAACACACTTTAAATCCAATAATTAAAATGGTATGATTTTTATCCATGGTTACAATAGATTATTATATTGTAAATTTAGCTTTTATCATGGTTTTTGTCATGGATGGTTTTTGAGGCCTGTTGAAATCTAGGGCACTCTTGATTCTTAGGGCTCATTTGATATTATTAGGGTTTTATTCTATTCTAGGGGTATTGGTTCTCTGAAACTGTAATAGAGTTCAAAAGATATGATTTATTTCATGCCTTGTCATGTTTAAACTATCTACTGACATTTATATGTTGTTAGTGGATGATACTCTTAATGGAGAGATGCCACATGGTTTTATATATTCAAACTGAATTTGACCCGATTGTTTAAAATGTGCTTTTATTAGGATCTTACTCTGCAATTATTATTGGATATAAGGTGTTAATGAGAGTGTATATGTTCATAATTTATCTCTATTATTGTTGATGTTTGTTATTTTTGTAATATAAATGAATGCACATTGACTATAATGGCGGGGTTACAATGGAATGGCCATTATTTTGGTTGTCTTCTTGTAGAGTTGTCCAAAGTGTACTGGTGGATTCTTTTATTCATATTAAGAAGTTCGTGACTGGTAGATTTTTTTATTCACATTACAAAGTTCGTCAATTTTATTTGAGACCAAAATTTGTTGGGTTCGGTAATTGTTTTATGCTATTTTTTTTTAAGGGTCATTAAGAAGTAAAATGTTTTTTGGTGATTTGTTTTGATGTGTAATTGCTATCATCATCTAGAAAATTATCTAGTTATGTATGATAAATATATGATTTAGTTGGAACATGATACTTCATTCCCATCATGATTGTATATAATATGTGCAGGGCATGTTTGACCTGAGATGTAGAAATTATGATATTTGATATCTAGTCTTTTGCAGTCTATGAGGCAGATAAATTTTTTTTACCACATTTTGTATGCTTTAAAAAATTTCAAGGACATAGATAGAAATACCTCCTCAATTTATCTGAGAAAAAGTAGTCTTTAACATAGTACTTCTAATGATATATGTGATGATGCATTCATGTGCTTTCTATCCTTGCCAGTGTATGCTCTTATTTATAATAACCATTGCAATTTTCTAACTAACTCTAAAAATTATAAATCAAATGAAATAATTCATATTTTGATTGTCAACAAAAGAAAGGAAAAAGTGGCATTCATATCTATAAATAGATAAGCAAGTTATTTTTTTCCTTAACGGGTAGCTTAAAAATGAGAGATTTGGAAAATAAGTTAATTGGGAATTCATACACTATTTAAGGTTGTGGGTCTTGATAATACTCCATGTTGTAATAATGGTTCATGGGTGCCATAATCACTTCACATTGTAAAGTGTTCAATTCTGTCAAATTTTCGGTATGTTAAGATTTGGGTCCCTACATGTCCATTAGACCATTAAGGGACAAGATAAAAAGTGGAGTCCCCACTTTCCCTAAATCTAGTTAGTGTAGTTGTGTTTCACCAACACCTCCAGTTGTGAGTGACCCAATACTACTTGTGAAATGTATAAATATATCCCTCCTCTCCTCATTCGAATATTTATTCATTGAGGGTCTAGGAGTTGAGAGATTCAAGCTCTAATATATGCTTTTCTATTGCACTACCTTAGTAATATGCAAAATCAAAAGTTGAAGGCTTCCTAGCAAAAGTTTCACCAAGACGTTACAATATTTTATAACTTGATGGAATATTCACCAAGTTTTAACAATATTTTATAATTCAGTGAAATATTCACCAAGATTTTACAATATCTTATATTTTAGTGAAATATTCGCCAAGATTTTACAAGATTCTATAATAAAATGAAATATTAGCCAAAAAATTATATATACATATTATATTATTTATAAAATAGGATACAATTTTTCCTATATATTAAGGAGATTCACCCATAGACATTTCAGGGGTGTTCTTAAAATTATCCTTGTATTTAACGTGGAAACCCGTTTAGGAAAAACCACAAAGGCGCTCTTCATCTGGCATGAGAAATATATGACACCTTTCGTCTCTGCACTCATCTTGCAAAATTTGTTCTAGATATTATTCTTTTATCTATAAATACTTCTCTCTCATCTCATGCTCTCTAGTCTTTCATCTCTGAATTTTTCCTCCCCTTCACTCTAATGTCGATCCACACATAGCCTGAATCGACTCACTCTTTTCTACAACTCTACAACTATTCAACTCTTCAACTCTACAACGGACACAGACCAACTAGGAGTAAACAAGCAACCAGCTGATTGATTAGAAAGTAAGCTGCACACAACTTGGGTTCTTCCTTTTATAGACTCTTTATATGTCATAATCAATCGACTTTTTCTGTTAGCTGATACGTTGTCATTCCTATTCTCATACATTTCCATTACAACTGTTAGTAGGAACTACCGACCCAAAATACAAAGATGCATTCCCTATATCACGCGTGACTCTTAGCTAAATTATTTTCCACAATATCTTGATATGTCATTTTCAACTGTTGCATGCCTTATATCATGGTTCCTTCTGCCACGATTGATATTGTCACATCTTTCCTTTTTTTGCAGACTCCTTTTTTCGTGGCTGCTTTTGTCGCAGCTTTCCTTCTACAACTACTTCTTCTGTATTATCTCTTCCTTCATCACAACTTCCTCTATCACGCGATTGGACTCTTCTCATTATGAGCATAATTCTAACTAAATTTCTCCTATCTTCTCTTAGGGACAACGAGACTCTCACTCTCAAAAACTCTAAATTCCAAATGAGAGCTGGTGGCCTTTATTTATAAAAACTTATCCATTTTAACCGGTGGCTTATGAATGAAAAATATAAGTCATAAAGGAGATTCGGGGCATTAGTGGGGACTACCACTAATGTTATCTCATCCCTTAAGTGGTCCAATCGGACATATGGGGACCCATATATTCCAATTATGTATGACCAAAACTAACTCAAATGACTGAAGGAACATTTACATAGTGGAGCATTATGTGGACCACGATGGTTCCAATCTAATAATATGGATCGTATCCCATAATACAAATACATAGGGGGCCAATACCATCATTGTCAGGTTTTCCACATGCACATTGACCAAATCCATCGCTACTATTATCACTTTCAGAATATTAATCTTTTTCGAATTTTGTATCCTGAAGTAGGTAGAAATAAAAACAATTTTCAACATCTGATCCCATCATGATCTGATTAGGACCACAACAATATTCTCCAACAAAAGTGGGTTCCACTTTATAATTTAGTGGAACTTATTTGTTACATGGCCAAAATTCTTTCCGTTGCGATCATGCTAGATGTACTTTTAAGTGATATAGATATGAAGATCCAATGGAGTATATTTTCCTCCTAGGTGCTTTAGTTTAAATTTAAACCACATGTGGTTTTGGTGGGAAACTATCATATCTTATTGTAGGTGTAAGATAAAGTTTTCCTGCCTTTACATCAAATCTTTTCAGGGATATAATTTGTCAAGAAAAACTTATGTCCATACTGACCATTGTTGTTGGACCAATGTGGACAGATCTCCACATGTGATGATTTCTCCTCGTTCTCTACAAAATTGGAGTATCGGTTGGTAGCTACTCCAATTCAAATAACTTGGTCCAAGATCAACGTAAAAAACTCTCTTCCATTTGTGTTAGCAACGTGATTGAAACTTCATTTAGTTTGTTGAGTTGTCGATAAGCTTCTTGCAATCCCAAGAATGTTGATTTCTCCCATCTTTCTAAAATTTGAATAGTCATAGGTGAAGAATGAATTTGCTTGATAAGGGATATGTCCAACTGCTTATATGCTTGTTTCTTGTTGGAATACTCAAGGAATTCTAATCTTTGAGATTTTGTTAAGGGTTCTTCAAAAAATATTCCTCTTTTTGAGCTTCCTTCTTCATGACACTAGTAAATGTCAATCATTTTTCGATAGCCATGCGTTGCGATTTTGATGTTTTTTGTTGCACTTGAGACAAAAAAAAGTGTTATTATTCATCAGTATTTTTTCATCGTTATTTTGACATCCTCAAAAATACGTCGAAATCAAGACCAGTAAGGAATGCCACGTGCCCCCAATGATAGCGCTTGTTCATTTGGATTGAAACAAAAAATCATCGCTATTGCAACACAATATTGTCTATATTGCAACACCAATGTGTCAACATAACAACGTCTTTCCACCTCACTATGGAGAACCTCTTGCAATAAATAATAAGAATGCACGATATAATAGAAATTATGGATCACAGAAGAGATTTTATTAATCGCATGCCACTTTGAGGGGGAAACCTCCTTTGAGAAAGCTCAATACAAAATAAATCTTCGATGATTTCATTGGCCTCAACACATACTTATGTACTAAGTCTAATCTAAACAACTATTACTCCCCATGAATGTGGGATAATGCAACATATTAACAAGACAACTTAACAACTATTACTTACTCCCCATGAATGTGGGATAATACAACATACTAATGGGACGACTTACAAAGCATATACGTTCGATAAAATATACTAACAAAATAAAGAGGGGGGTTGACATGGGTTCTTAACATCCCCTCCCTTTTAGAAAAATATTTGTCCTCAAAGCTTTAGATGTGGAAACTGCTGTTGAATCTGAAGGAGAGGTTCCCATGTAGCATCCTCTGGCTGCATGTTGTGCCACTGAATTAAGACCTATGTTATGTCTCGGGAGCGAAGCTGACGAGTGCGCTAATTGAAGATGGCCTTCGGTTCCAAAATGATGGATCCTTCCGTATCCATCTTGGGTAAAACAGTTTGTGCTCTGATGTTGGTGCCAATCACTTTCTTGAGACAAGAGACATGAAAGACTGAGTGAATGCGAGAAGAAGGAGGGAGTTCCAATTTATAAGCAACAAACCCAATCTTTTGAAGAACTTTATATGGCCCATAGAACTTTGGAGTCAACTTCTGATGCCCTTTGAGTTTCAAGGAGGATCGCTTGTAAGGCTGCAGACGAAGAAAAATCATATCACCTATTTGAAAGGTGCACTCATAACGGCGTTGATCGGCTTGCTGCTTCATGTGATTTCTTGCCATGTGAAGATTCTCTTGAAGAATGTGGAGAATTTGATCACGGTTTCGAAGAACCATGTCATCTGCCTGAACTGGTGAACTATAGGGGGTGTATGGAAGGAGCACTGGGGGTGGCTACCCATAAACATATTCATATGGAGTCATTTTAGATGCAGTATGGTAGGAAGTATTGTACCACCATTCAGCGAGAGGGAGCCACTTTTCCCATTGATGTTGTTGTTCAAAGGTGAAGCAACGAAGATACGTTTCCAAGCATTTTTTGGTGACTTCAGTTTGACCATCTGTTTGTGGGTGATATCCTGAACTCATTTTCAATTTGGTGCCAGTGATGTGAAATAGTTCGGTCCAAAAATTACTTGTGAAAGTTGCGTCACAGTCTAAGATAATGGAAGAAGGGATGCCATGAAGACAGAATATTTGGTCCATGAAAATTTGTGCGACTAAGGAGGCAGTATATGGATGGCTAAAAGCACAAAAATGACTATATTTGGAGATCCTATCAACCACAACCAAGATTATGGTCTTCCCTCCAGATTTAGGGAGCCCGTCGATGAAATCCATCGAAATATCTGTCCAAATCCTTGTAGGGATGGGAAAGGGTTCGAGCAAGCTGGGGAGGAGTGTAGTTTCACCCTTGTGGCGCTAGCAGGTATCAAATTCAGCAACCATCTGTTGAATTTCCATTTTCATTCCCTTCCAAAAGAAGTTACATCATGCCCACTCATATGTTTTGAGGAACCCAGAGTGCCCTACCATTGGAGAAGCATGGAGTTCATAGAAGACAACTTGGTGAAGATCTGTGCTCTGGGGAAGCACCAAGTGACCCTTGTATCTCAGAGAAGAACCATCCCAAGAATAATGCGGTACAAGAGAAGGATTACTGGCCAACTGTTGGATGATTTGAGATAAGGAAGAGTCATTGACATAGCCTTGTTGAACATATTGTAACCAATTTGGAATAGGCATATAAATAGCTTAAAGAGAATCATGTCATCAAATGTGCGGGAAAGAGAATCCGCCACAAGATTGTCCTTACCCTTCTTGTAAGTGATCTCGTAGTCATAAACCATGAGTTTGCTAACCCATTTTTGTTGTGTTGGGGATAAGACTCATTGTTCCAGGAAATATTTCAGACTCTGGTGATCAGTCTTGATGCAAAAATGATTCCCTAAGAGGTATGGATGCCACTTATATACGGCATGAAAAATAGCCATCATTTCCTTCTCATATGTAGAGGCGGCTAAATTCTTACCAGACAAGGATTTGCTGGTGAAAGCAATGGGATGTTCATCTTGGAGGAGGACAACACCAAGCCCATTGTCGCAAGCATCACTCTCAATAGTGAAGGGCTTGGAAAAATCAGGCATAGCTAGAACAGGTGTGGTACACATAGCTTGTTTCAGTTTCTCAAATGCACACTCAGCAGCAAGTGTCCATGCAAAAGCATCCTTTTTCAGTAGAGCTGTTAATGCAGCTGCAACCTTCCCATAATCCTTGACAAACTTGCGATAGTAGCCAGTAAGTCCCAAAAACCCACGAAGGCTCTTCAAGGTCAGAGGACGTGGCCAAATTTTCATGGCATCGATTTTGGTAGGATCGACACGAACCCCTTGTGCTGAAACAATATGCCTGAGATACTCTACTTCCTTCTACCCAAAAACACATTTAGATTGTTTGGCACAGAGATGATGATCATAGAAAAGTTGCAGTACAAGATCCATATGTTGGAGATGCTCAGCCTAGGTTTTACTATAAACGAGGATATCATCAAAGAAGACCAGAATGAAGTTTCGTAAGTAGGGACGAAATATTTTATTCATGAATGCCTGGAACATGGAAGGGGCATTTGTGAGGCCAAATGGAATGACCAAAATTCATAATGGCCATCATGTGTGTGAAAAGTTGTTTTAGGGATATCATCTGCATGGACCCGAATTTGGTGATACCCAGAACGAAGATCCAACTTGGAGAAAAAATGAGCACCATGGAGCTCATCCACAAGCTCATCAACAATGGGAATTGGAAACTTATCCTTGATTGTGATGTGATTAAGTGCTTGAAAATTGATGTAAAGGCACCATGACCCATCTTTTTTCCGGACTAGAAGGACCGGTGAAGAGAAGGAACTAGTGCTAGGGCGAATAACACCTTTCTTTAGTAAGTCGCGAACAAGCATATCAATTTCTATCTTGTGGTGAAATGGGTAGCGATAGGGCTTGATGTTGGGAGGGACGCTTCCAGGAAGGAGCAGAATACAATGGTCCTTGGGTTAGTAACGTGGAAATCCCACTGGCTCAGCAAACACACATGCATATCGATCCAAAATTTGTTGGAGATCCAATGGAGTAGTTGAGATTGCTGAAGGTTGCATCTGAATGAAATGGAGCTAAGCGATGACACCATGTGAACTTTTCTTAAGAATATTTTCCATTTGATGTGAATTGATGAGGCTGAGAGACCCTAGTTGTAATCCCCATAATGTGTGTTTGGTACCATTGATTGAAAATTGCATCCAAAGTTCAGCAAAATCCCATAAAATGGGTCCAAGTGTGCGTAACCATTGAGTGCCCAAAACCACATCACATCTGCCTAAGGGCAAGGAAAACATGTTTGAGCACAAGTTATAATCCCCCATAGATATGCACACATTATGACACTTCCATTTGCAAGGTAAGGTGCCCCCATTGGCAATCATGACTTCAAAGTTGGAGCAAGGGTGGATGAAACAATCAGCCTGTTTGGCGATCCTCGAGTCAATGAAGTTGTGAGTGCTACCAGAATCAATGAGTATTGTAAGAGGGAGTTTTTTGAAGAACCCTTTGACCCGTATGGTTTATGGGGTGGTGACTCCGACTAAGGTATGGAGAGATATCTATGGCTGGTCATCTAGAGCAGGAAGTTGTTGAATGTCACCATCATCATCTATTGGATCCTGAGCATCATAAAAAATTTCAGGTGCGGGTGGAGAATCCACATCCAAGAGATAGAGCTTTTTCTCAACACATCTATGTCCCTGGGTGAATTTCTCGTCACAATTATAACAAAGCCCTTTTTCCCTACGTTCCCGCATCTCTGCTTCAGACAAATGCTTGAGGGTGGTTCTAGGAGCTAGCATATTTTGGGTTCTTTGGGCAACCGTAGGTCTGAATGGAACAAGAGTGGATTTGGAGCATTGTTGAGCCCTGATATTATCCTCTGCTAGCTTATACAACTCTAGGGATTCCATCATTGTGTTGGGACAGAATGTTTTAACCTCAGATCGTATTTCATCCTTTAGACCACTGATAAAACAACTCAGGTAGAATGCATCAAGCAATCCCTCAGTGTGATTGGCTAGTTTCTCAAATTTTGTCTGATACTCTCGCACAGTGCTAGTTTGGCAAAGTTTGGTGAGTGCTCCTGTGAAGTCATCAAAAGCACTAGGTCCAAATCGTTGCAAAAGGAGTTGGGAAAAATCTGTCCAGTTTGGCTCTGCATGAGCCTTGATGTACCAACAGAACCATTGAAGTGCTTCATGTTCCAAATGAAAGGATGCAAGTGGGACTTGATTGACATCAAAAGTGTTATGCAAACTGAAATATTGTTCTTCCCTATAAATCCATCCAGTCAGATCATCACCATTGAAGCAAGGAAAATCCAGCTTCATCCCACGGAAGTTGCTAGACGAAGAGAACCCAGTGTCTATAGAAGACTCAGGTTGGCGGTGGTTGTTCATGGGTGAATGCTGAAGATGGAGGCCGAGAAATTTTTGATCTAGATCCTCAAGTTTGGACTTGATGGTGGCAAGTTCTTCTTCCATTTTTTTATTTGTTCCGGTGCGGGTGACAACCATAAGCATGTTTTTTTTTTTTTTTGAAATGATATGTGGCGGTGCTAGAAAATTGTGCTTTATCAACAGGAAATGGAGTAAATGATCTGTGACAATTCTGGAATTCTGCATGTTATCAACTGTAAATAGATATGGACCCCAGGTATATTCGACTTCCTCATGGTTCAAAGGTAGTCACTTGGCCACCAAGGTTGTCTCAGGCTTGAGTATTGGGGAAGTACCCTCACTTCACGGCGCAGGTAAAACTGCTAACCGCTTGGAAAAAAATGACAGCTGTTTGCTTTTCCTAATAGATGGAAATCAACTCAATCTGGTGGGGGTCATTGCCCTTTTCGCTTGGAAGGTCCTCTCAATGGCCAACTACTTCGGGGTTCCTGTGGTACTCCTCACAATGAGTTTTAGGGCTATGCCCAAGTACTTCCCATAGTTAAGCGGATAAGGTTTAATCCCTGATTTGGATGAATAATACCGTTGCAAGAAGAAGAACAACTGTAAGGCTCATAGCGCCAGGAAGCACGACATAATTTTTTTTTCTTCTAGAAATTCCACCCAACGAGCCCAAGAAAGTGCTCTGATACTAGATGTGGAGAATCTTCTGCAATAAACAATAAGAATCCATGATATAACAGAAATTATGGATCATAGAAGATATTTTATTAATCACAGGACACTTTGAGGGGGCAAACTCCTTTGAGCAAGCTCAATACAAAATAACTCTTCAATGCTTTCATTAGCCTCAACACATACTTATATACTAAGTCTAATCTAGACAATTATTACTCCCCATGAATGTGGGATAAAGCAAAATATTAACTGGATGACTTAACAACTATTACTTTCTCCCCATGAATGTGGGATAATACAACATACTAATGGGACGACTTAAAAAGCATATACATCCGACAATATATACTAACAAAATAAAGAGGGGGGTTGACACAGGTTCTTAACAGTCACTTGCAATGAGATATCGTCTCTATTGCAACACAAATACATCGATATTGGAACTCCAAAGTGTTGATATGGTAACGTATTTTCCTCCCTCTTGGTACTATATAACATTGATAGTGCAACACAAAAGCATTGATATTCCAACTCCAAAGCATTGAAATAAAAATGGCTTTCCACCCCTCTTGGTACTATATAACATCAATTTTGCAACAAAAAGCGTCAATTTTTCAACACCTAAACATTGTTATTCCAAAGTGGTTTCCACAACATTACAACCAAAATCCTTCATGGTTATAACGTAAAAATGTTGAAAGAGCAATGATGTTACTATATTGTTGCGACGACAATGTTATACTAGCAACACAAATGGTTAAAGAGAGCAATGAAAAACCATTGATATATTGACGATATCTGTAAAAAATAATAGCGCAACAGAGGTAGATTTCTTGTTATTCTTCCATGAATAGCATGCAATATAGCTCTATTGAGCTATTCTTTCATGTTATTTGTTCACAACTTACATACTATTAAGGTAATGAAAAGGTCTTATTTTATTTTGAAATTAAAGTTACCGAAGGAATTTGATGAAGTTAGTTGGCCTTACCTTAGGTTGATTATGTTACATGTTGGTTTTTCATGTCAATTTGATAACTTACTAGATTCTTTTTATTCATATGTTCCCTTTATCCTTACAACTAAATTGTTCGACCACTACATACTTATTGTTTCCCTTTAAAGGCCCGAGGTAGAGATGGCCTCTTTCACCTCTTCCTTTTATTCTGATTGTTGAAGGTTTAAATAGATGTGTACTCTATCCATATGATTAATGGAGGTATAAAAGGTATTAGGATGGGGATCCATATCTGTGTAATGGATCTACTATTAATGGATGATTCTTTCTCTTTGGTGATGGATTCTTGAGGGATGAGAAGGATTTCACTAGGAAGTAGAGATGTACTAAAAGGAAAATAGGATGGAGATGATACAATTAGTTAGGGGTGTAATAGTTGGGCTTCCATCTGAAGCCTAATGAGTATGGATTCAAATATTAGTTGGGTGTAATAGTTGGGCTTCCAAGCCTAATGAGTATGGATTCAAATATTAGTTATGTATATAGAGAAATATTTAGAATAGGTTTATCCAATCATATAATAGATGGATATGATATATTAACAATAATTAAGGTTGTAGTGGAGGACAATTAAATTTCTATTGGAAGTATTTGACATATATCCCTAAGGAATTATTCACAAAATTGGGAAGAATATTTTTAGTATTTTTTTTAGTCCAAAAAAATGAAAAGGAGATGATGGAATTAGTTAGATGGGATATGTTATCTGGGCCTAAGAAGGAAGAAGGTTGGGGAATTTATAATATATTTCATTTTTCCAAGGCACTTTTTGATTAAATATCATGGAACATGATTTTTGGAATAGGTCTAGGACTAGAAGATCAAGCAATTGTGGGGTGGGATGATTTCTATCCAAATATTTACAACTATAAATGTTTCTATCATGAAGGAGGAGGATCAACTTGTTTGGTATGAAAACCTTGTAGGAGGTGTCTATACAACCAAGCTAGGGTACGAAGAAATGTTTAATAATACTTGGTATCAAACCAATTATTGGTGGTGTAAAAATTTATAAAATATTAAGGAATCATCAATAACTCAATTATTTGTGTGAATGGATTTATCGAAAAAATGTTTTAACATGGGACAATAGTCTCAAAATATCATTTGAGGGCTTGAGTTGGTGTCATATGTGTAGATGTTCTTCTGAGTAAAATTTTCATAAGCTTGTGGATTTTCACCTCTATTTTGAAGTGTGGGATGCATTCACTACTATTAGTGGGGGGATATGTTGATGGAAAGGTGCAACCTAGAGAAGGCACTAAAATCATAGTGGGAGAAAAATTTCTCATAGGAATTTGAATCCATACCTTTAACTATTTTTTGGGCCATATGGAGATAAGGAAATAAGATCCTATTTGAGGGGTTTTGAGGGTTTTTGACAGATCTTTTGAAGGAATTTTGGGTGATGCCAAGTGGGGGGAGTATGTAAATTTCACAACATCATTCCCTTTTCCTTACATGTAGTTTAGGGTATGGTTAAAATAATATGGAATAGGTTAAGGAAACCTTCATTATAATAAATTTCAATATGGAAAATGGAATCCTAGAGTTGCAAGTCTGTGAGCATTACTAGTTGGTAGTGGAGTAGATAATTGTATAGAGAATATCTCTAAATTGAGTTATGTAACACCTTATTTAGATGGTCAAGTAATTGTTGGAAAATATCGAAACATTCTATTGTTTCCATATATTTTGAGAACTTAATGGTATGATGGATGGCTTGTTAAAGAGGTTAGTGAATGCTCCAGTAGGCTTACTAGAGATCATTTAGTAAAAAGAATATGAGTTTATTTCTCTATTATCTAGGTGATTTTTTATATAATATGATGATAATATTTCAAATGGCCATTTTGTACAATGTTTTCATCACATTGGATATTTTTCAATGGCTAGAAATTACCAAGTTTTTTATATGGTTTCGCTTTGAAACTTGCTTGAAAAGATATAGCCTCAACATTGTTTGGATGCTAGTTGTTAGTATTTAGCTATAGTGATATAGGGGTTATAATTTTTTCCAAATATTTTTACTAGAGAGTTGGTTACACAAATTTTATTTGGTTTTAGTGTCCTTGGATAGATGTTGAATTTAATTTCACCATTTCTACTTAAAATAAAGAAATTTAGACTTTAAAAAAATTATAAATGATATTTTCATATAACTTAGAAATGCTCACAAATATTATGATAAACCTATAGAAAATTCCAATGAGAAAGGAATTTAACCAAAAAACATTCAACCATTTACAATGAGTGTAACAACCCAATCCCACCATAAATTGGTTGGGAGTGTGTTATCCTTTAGGATTCTTTTTTTATAATAAGATAAAATGATTTAGTCATATCAAAGAAATCAAGTAAATAAACAATACTTAAAGTAATTAGAAAAACATCAAGTACCTTTAATCATTTTACTTACTCGAAATCATTTTCAAGGGGTGTATTTCCACCCAACCATGATGGTTAATTGGACCCATGTGTTTTCCCCTAAGTATGGGTTTAATCTAAATGAGGGTATAGAATAAAATATAAAATACTCAACAAAATCTCTCACTTTAGCCAATAGAGAAAATCAAGGTTTAGACATCCAAATGAACCCCCATAATGTACAAGGTTATGTTGGGAAGGAATACCCACTCAAGCCATTGATGCATACTCATGGTTGGTTAGGCTCCATATTGATCTAATATGTATTCCATTTATAAATACTTATCTATCCACTCTATCTCATGATGAATACCCTCAATCGGTAGGATAGCATACTCAATAGTAGTTTCCCAAGGACCAAAAATAAATAATATACTAGGATTAATGATAATTAGTACCCTTACTTGGTTAGGTACACAACTAACCTAATATAAGCACATACACTAAGTTATAGAAGTTATTAGATTGCTCCCACTAAATAACAATCAAAACAATTATCTTTCTGCAGGCCTGAATTCTGTACCATCCACAAGCAACCAACAGCCCCTCACACAAGACATGCAACTATTTTCCAAGTTATCAAAATATGTATGGGCTCTATCTATGATAGAATATAAGGGAGAACCCATAGTTTGTATTTAGTTTGTTCCTATAATTTACCTCTAAAGGTGACAATTATAGATCCAAGATCAATTTTAACAACGTTGGTCATCTTAGGGTTAATAAGATAGGAGATTCCATTAATGGAATCATGAAGTAATATTTTAGTGAAAATTTACATAGATTGACTAAATTTTATTGTTCTTCATTAAGTACATTACAAAATATTTCAAAAATCGAACCATAAGAATTACTACCAAGAAAATTACTCATAGATAAATAACTTAGAACAAATGCCTCATATGGAGTAGATCATTCCCGATTCAAGTAAAAAATTGTTTTATGCCAACCATACAAAGTGAAAACAAAATAAATAATTGAATAAATAGTATACTTCAAACCTTTAAATGCCACAAGGTGAAAACAAAATAAATTAAACATTTTTACCCTATTCCGTTGATGATTTAATATGGATCTACCCATGAGTTGCATTTCATCGCCAAGACATGCAGAAATCATCAAAGATTTACATTTTATATGATGAAATAATAATTAAGCAAATAAACAAACATTTAAACATGTAAAAGACCCTATAAATACTAAAGTGGAATACCTTAATGAGATTCTCTTTTTTTCAAGAATAAGTTATTCTATATTGAACAGGGCCAACCACATGAAGATGGAAGCTCATATGATCCCCCCTGCCCCACATCGCTCTCAATTCCCCATACTCAATATATTAGTGTGACATTCCACAATCTCACAAAGATTAATAGAATTCATGAAAAAAAAACAATCTATTGCACAACATGAAGCATGATGTTAGATCATTTTTTGTCAACTATGCATAAAGAGGGAACTTCTTTCACTATTTTTTAAATGTAGTAGAGGGATCATGATGTAGTTTTACTTTTCAATCTAGGCTTGCTAATGTTGTATACATAAACATATATCGCACAAATTGTGCATTCTATTGCATCAACACAACTTCCTTCCCTAGCATTGTTTCATTCATGGCATAGAAACAATGCACTAAAATATGAACATTATCATTCTTGAAAGAAGAAAACTATATATAATAGACCAATAAAATAGAATAAAGTAAATACATTCAATAGAAGAATTGCATCTTCTCTTGGTCTCATGCAATAGCTCCAAAAATGATATTTTCATTATAATTGCACACTAAAACTACTCTTTATAAAAAGACATTTCTACTTTCTAACATTCATTTCACAATAGGTTTTTCATGACCCTTATCTTTAATTTTTTCATAGCAAGGAAATAATGCATATGGAGGGAATTCTAAAGTTATGTTTTTCATTGGATTCCAATATGATCTGGATTTATGTGAGAACAAAATGAAAGAGCATAAATATATATTCAAATGCACAGATATATATGGCGATAAACACAATGATACAGTAAACTCGGATTCTATTAAATGAATGAAATAGAATAGACTGTAAAACAAAAGCAGCTAGAATGGTGGTAGCTATATCTCCGAGGAGATATGTGGCAGATATGCTCACTCGTGACAAGATGAATACAAAAGGAGGTAGAAGGGTCTTTTATAATAAATCCTTGGAGAGGTAGAATACCCTAAACCTAACCCTAGGAGATGAATCACCCAAAGGTGGTTAGTTGAATAGTCAACTTCTCTGGGTCATAAATTTTGCATACGATCTCCATTTAGGGTGCTTGATATCCCATTGGAGAGGTCTATCCGAGCTTTAAAACTTCCAAAAAGGACAAACAAGTGCTAAAGGCATCAATTCCCCCCCCCCCCCCCCCGAATTACCAAAAACCATCGTTTAGGGACTCAAAACGGCCTCGAAAGTTTGGGACCCAAAAAACCGTAGAAAATTACAAGAAAATTATCAACATGAGAAACTATTTTGAGCCAGTGGAATAGGTGGGTGGCCACCTATACCCATCTGGATCATAATACGAGAGAAGTTTTCCGTTGAATTTGTCTAATGATTCATCAAAGTCAAGAATTGTTGAAACAAAATATTTATATTAATAAAGATAGTAATCTAAAATACAAGTCTTAACTTGATGCAATCACTTATTTTTCAACTTTGGTCTTTCTTCAAAAACCTCATGATTAGGGCATTATCATTTTCATCTGCCAATGTATTTGGTGTGTTCACCTTGTGTTGATTCGGTTTACATGCTCTCATGTACCATACTTCGGGTACATCGATGATAACTCTGTGGAGGAAGCCACAAAGAGACTGTTGGGGTTCGGACCTTGAAGGTCCTTAATTTTGGCAACTCCGCGGTTTTGGTGCGAAGCTTGTAAGCGGAGTTGCGGTCCAAAATAGTCTTAGGGGTTTCGGGGTTGGTCAAAGCCCCTCTTTTTGTAAATAACCCATGGTTTTTAAGCCCATGGTTTAAGCACATGGTATTGTAATAGTGCACTTGTATAAATAGGCACTTATGTAAAGGAGAAAAGAGCTTTTCGAAGGTTTTTGTGTATGATGATAATTTGATGCGAAGAAGCTAAGGCCTATTTTGGGGTTAAGGTTAAGTCCCAGCTGAGTGTGTGGATGACCTCTGCAGCTGAGTGCACAGATCAGAACTGTGTGTTTGTAAAGAGTTGAATATAAACGCAGTTCTATGGACGTAGCCCCTACACTGGGGGTGAACCACGTATATCTTGTGTTGTGGTGGTTCTTGTTATTTTGTTCCTTTTAGTTTTTGTGCTGTTATATTTTATGCATTTGATAAGTATATGAATGATAAAGTAAGATAAACTGTTAAGTATTAAATTCGCTGTGAATTCCCAGTTAAGGGTTAAGCAAGTAACTGTCTTTTATCTAAACTGTGAAGCTATTTAAGTGTATGTCGAAGCTCTGTATTATATAATTATTATTTGTTAAGGCTAAAGGTATAGTAATATCCCTCTTTTCCCTGTAGAAACCTGATTCTGCGGCACCCCATAGCTATTTCGGGTGAGACTGCAACCTGTTCGCAGGTTGCTGCCGAAAGGGCCAACACTGTGGGTCTCTTTGTTGGTGCGAAGATAAAAGTATAAGAACCCGGGTCTGCCCTAAGCCCAACAAATTGGTTCCGTTTCTGGTTGAACCAGTATCTGCTTTAAGAGGGATCTACGTCGTACCTGGAGGGACATGTTTTGGAGGCCCTCAGTAAAATAAATCAATGATTGGGTTGGAGATACTTATCTGAAATTTTCTGAACAAGAGAATAAGGATCCTCGTTGTAGCTCAGATGACTTCTTGCAAAGGCACGTTTTTACTGATATTTATGAAATTTTCTTTGGTAGTATCCACATAGAATTGCACCAGTGGTTATCCAGGTTGACAGAAAGAAAGACAAACTTCAAAGAAGATCAGTCTCCTGACTGGACCCCTGAAAGAATTAAGTTGTTGAAAAATACGAGCAACGCAGTATCAAGAGTTGTTGACTTCTGGACAACGCGAACCCTTGAAGCATTTGTGACGGAGTTCGCCATCGACACACATACTTCTTTCAGCGAAGCAGAAAGACAGTTTTTCAAAGGACCAAGGGGTAAGTACCTGAATTCATTAAGTCTAAAAATTAAAATTCTCTTGGATGAGAAAATCATATTGCTTATCCAATCAGATTGCTAGATTTATTGCTACTAACCTATGTTTGAAAGCGAAAGTGACTTCGACGAGCAAAGTGGTTTGCTTCGCAATGGTAAAAGATACAAGAGAACTCTTGGATCCTATACCCTAGGCCAGAATACCGATTATACCTCATTAATCCCAGAAGAATATGAATATGAAGAAACCCCTTTTGTTAGAAACCCTCCTATAACTCCTCAGCGAAGATCTATTATCCCTGAGAACCCTTCGCAGTCTGAAAGTAACCCTAGCCCAAGTAGTCCTGTCATAGGTCAGTCTACCTCAGTAAGTTCTCTTCCTCCCATTACCAGCCCTCCTCCTAGTCCCCCTCCTCCCCCCCCTCGATCCACTATGGCCCATATGAATGATGATATCAAGCTCCCAATTTTTAAAGGAATTGGATCAGAGGATCCAGAGCAGTTTTGGTTCTTATGCGAAGCTGTTTGGACTGCTAAGAATATTATGGATCAAAATACAAGAACAACGCAGCTGGTTACCTCTTTCAGAGACCGAGATTTGATCTGGTTTATGAATTTTTCTAGTACTCAAAACTATATCTTGGCTGATATTAAAAAAGCAATGATCAAAGAATTCAAGAAGCCTAAATCAGAGTCACAGTGTATAACTGAACTGAAAGAAATTCAATAGAAGTGAGGTGAATCAGTTTAGGACTTTGATTAGAGGTTCAAGGTTCTACTGGATCACGTTAGTTTCACTATTGGACCAGAACAACATAAAGAATGGTTCATTGCAGCACTATTGCCTCATATCAGGACTCCACTGATGCAACAGAAGGTTGCTGATCAGTAAGAGGCGTTGGAAATTGCTATGAAAATTGAAACAGCTCCTGTGGGAGATAATTCTGGCATAGCCCAAATACAAGCACAGTCAGCAGAAATGGCTTTGGAGCTTCGCGACATGAAAAAAGGGAAATCTATTCGCGAAGAGGTTTGGTGTATACAATGTAAGATAGAAGGTCATGACAAAGAATAGTGTCCCGCATTAAGAAATTATCTGAATACTGGTGCACCAAACCCATTTAACCCTAATGTCCTATATTGTGAGATCTATAGAACAACTGGCCAGCATTGACTTGAAGATTGCTATCTGCTGCAAAGATATGTTCAAGTACCTAAGAATCCCTACTGCAAGTTCTGTAAGTCAGTTGGACACAACGAAGATGAATGTTCCAGCTTTGACCTCATAAGAGAGCGAACCTATGATGCTTATAGGGTACAACCCGATGCACAAGGAAATGATGGATATGGTTACTGTGGTAGTACATCAGGTCGAGGTAATTTCAGAGGTCATGGTCATGGTGGTATGCCTGGAAGAGGTCGAGGCCAGGTTGTTTTCTATAACTGTAATCAGGCAGGACATGTAGCTAGAGACTATCAGAACCCAACTACGACATGTCGATATTGCAAAGCAGTAGATCATGTGATTGAGAAATGCCCACAGTTGATAGCCAAGATACAAGAAAGAAATGGTGCTCCTACTCAGAATATTCAGATGATTGCTGTAGAGAAAAGACGCGTCCCACAATTAACGTTGTTACAAGAAGTGGAGCTACGACGCAAGTGCAGAATAAGGAGAAACAGCCTGACGAGGCTTGGGTCCGCAAGATCCCAGAGAAAATTCCAGCCTTTGATGTTGTACGAGAAAAAGGAACATTTATGGAAGATAAAAAGACTTTGCTGATCCAAGAACATCAGTAGCAACTACGCAACAACATCAACAACAGTTACAGTTTCAAGAAGCTTCGCTGGATCAAGTATGTACACTAACATCATTTTTACAGAGTTGTATGAAGCTATTTAAAAATCAGAATGCTTTGAGTGAGTTACAGAAAGTTATTCAGTCTTGCGAACCTCAGCGAAGCTTTGATAGAGGAAAAACTGTTAATAGAGTTAGAAGGATTGGAAGAGAAATGAGATTGCATGCTCAGATAGGAGATTATGACATGACTGATATCATTTTAGACTTGGGATCAGAAGTGAATGTCCTAACTAAGTAGACATGGGAACAAATGGGAAAACCTATGCTTGAATGGTCCCCTATACAATTGATATTATCCAATCAGCAGAAGATTGTGCCCTTGGGAAGATTCCCTAGTGTACCAGTGGACATTGATGGAGTCAGTACCTTAGCAGATTTTGAAGTCATTGAAATAATTGATGATAGCAACCCCTATCCAACATTTCTAGGAATTGAACGAGCAATAGACAATTATGAAATAATCAACCTTAAGAATAGACAGATGACTTTTGAAGGAAAATGCTTGAGAGTCATAGTACCATTGGACCCTTCTCAAGGAGAAAGGTATACAGAGCCAGTCAGAGATGAAGATCATGATGTTTTAGATCATATTTACAACATCACAGCTAAAGAAGAAGACTATGTTAACCCTACTGCTGAAGGTATAATGGATTGGCAGTGTGACAGTTCTTGCATGACTGATTCAGACGAAGGCCTAGAGAATTGGAAGAATCGACTTTCTGAGCTGCATGGACATCGATGTGCAAGAATTACCAAGCCTATCAGATGGGTTGGCTCACAGCCAAGAATCTTACCTACTTTTGATGGCTTGAAAAACCCAGAAGATTTTATTATACAATTCTCAGAGCAAGTACCAGATTCATAGAAAATGGAAACTCTAGACTCAGTATTCAGAGCCACAGCTGCCAGATGGTGAAATGGTCATAAAAAGTATATTCATAGTTGGAGAGCTCGTCAAAATTTTCTTCGCTTGGGATTCATGGATCAACCTCAGGAGGTGCAAAGCAGATTTAATGGTAAGACTAGCCCTCAAGAACATTTGGAGTAGTGTTATGAAGCATGGAATCATGTACCTTGTGAAGAATGGGTACATAGGTTTGGACACACTCTGGAACATGTAGCAAAGAATTGGTATGCGGAGGTAGAGATTCGTCATGGTACTGTAAGTTGGGATAGCCTTATCAATAGTTTTGTGCTCACATTTTCTATTAATGAGGTTTGCCCTGCTTTGGATGCAGCTATTAGGGTGATCCACACTAAGGTGTTTGATGATAAAGAAATAGCTGAGCACCAACTTGATTGGAAGGAACAAGAATCTAATGCAGTAGAATGTTATAACCTCGCCATTGATGAAGATGATGACCCTCGCAACATTAATATTCCTGAGTCAGAAGGACATTGCGAAGTACATGGACCAGCAGTCGAATCCCCTGAAGTAACTCAGCCCTTGAAAATAAGGAAAGTAAACATTGGATCAGAAGAAATGCCTAAGTATGCTACCATTGGAGATTATTGGGACGAAGAAATGGTAAGCAAAGTGACTGAACTCCTCCATGAGTATCAGGACTTATTTTCGATGAAGTTCTCAGAAATGAAAGGTATCCTTGGTGATATAGGAGTGATAAAAATCCCTTTGAAAGCTGATGCGAAGCCTGTGGAGTAGCACCCTTATAGGCTGAACCCTAAGTATAAAGAAAAAGTCAGGATGGAGCTGGATAAGATACTCGCTGCAGGAATCAGTGAGGCTGTCGAAGAAATTATGTCGTGGTGTCAAGATGCGTTGAAGGTCTGTATTGTGTCGAAGACCCTTATTATGGCACAACCAAAGTTACTGGTTGTGCCAAAGGAAAAAGGTGTGTCGAAGCCTAAAATGCGACCGTTGGAAAAAATAAGATTTGGTGGCGCTGGTACGTTAACTGCATTAACTGCTTGTAATGAGGAGATTTTAAGGAATCTAGCGTCGTTTGGACAAGATCTACCGCCGTCCGGTCAGATCTGGTGTCTTCAATGCACAGTTATGGAAGATTTGGTCGTTGGATTCTATAAGAAGACACCCAGACCTGCGAATTTCGCATTACGCATTTTCTTGAGTTTTACAGTTCAGTCCATGTCAGCTGATCGTGAAGTCCATGAATTGTTGAGAGAATTCAGACAAAGGGGTCTGCAGAACCTTATGAGCAATCCAACTACATTTGCACCTTACGAAGAGACTCCCTTAGCACCGAATCAACCAATGTAGACACGATCAACCAGAAATAAATTTAAGGCAGAAGTTCGTTCTAAGCGGAATGAAGAAAGACACAAGACATCAGGACAGACACCAGAGGATCCCGTGATGAATCCTCCTGGAGAATTCGAAAACTTTGGTGAGGATGAGAACGTTGCAACGCAGCGTCCACCATATCTTCCACCTGTTCGACTAGGAGTTCAACCACCTCAGTGGACAACTAAGTTCACATTACGCACCCCTTCGTTGCCACAGGGTGTGCAGTTGGTCAGAATGATGACAGGAAAGATAGATCGGCTCAAGTACGCAGACCATGATACGAATGATCGTGGGAAATTTCCGCAGTTCGCACCTGGGAAATACTTGCACTCTGTCCATTATCTAGAGGCCGGTACGACGCTACTGGAAGTGAAACAATGGGCTACTGGCTTGGAGGAAGCTGGCTTGTTGAAGATGCTAAATGTCCCCCACTTCGGTCGCAACACGCAGGTTACCATGGTGGTCAAGAAGCTATTGGCATTGGTGCATGATGGGCACCTATGGATAGGAAGCCAGAAAATAGCTATTGATGGAGAACTAATTCATAGGATTACAGGCTTGCCGAAGGAAGGGCCTGATCCTGGGATTGAGTTTGTCGAAAAACATGAGGATACGAAGTTGGCGCAGCACATGAAGGACCGCTTCGGCCTGATGAAAGGAAAGCAAGGGTATCAAACCTCGAGAATTCAACACCAAAACATTCGCTTCGCCGTAGAGCTCCTAGCATGCAAATTAATGCGGAAGTGCAGACCGAATGAAGTACCTGCCCTGATTGTCAGTATTGCTATGAACTGTGTCGAAGGCTACAGTTAGAAACGGGAAGAATACATTGCTAGGGAGTTCCTTGAAGATGTCCACGATACGCAGGAGAAAGGTAGACCCTTTCATTACTCATGGTTGTTAGTGCTTATTGCACTGGTAGGATGGAGAGAGCCTACCGAGGCACAGTTTGTTGATGTGCCTCTGGACATGCTTGGCGCAGCAAGTTATGCATCTATTTGGGTGTCGCAGGATAAGGCCTTGCAGCAGATGACGAACTACGTGTTCGCCTTTTATGCAATGAATATTTCATATGAGATCCTGAAAATGTTGCGACTCAGTAATGAGCTATTTTCTCAGTATGCTGGAGTGGCCAACTTCAAGGCTAACATGCACAATGTCTTCATGCACAATGTCTAGATAAGAAGCATACATGCTGGAAGTTGCCATACGTGGTGACCCAGGAATACATCGTCGCAGTAGTCCAGCAGTGGCTGAATTAATGGATCAAGGACGCAGGAACAAGGCCCAACATACCATTCCCCCCAGTGACAGATGTGGGCGCAGGTCCTAGTCAGCCGCCACAGAGTGACCCACCAGAGGAGAGCGAAGAACAAGATGAGTCATAGCAAAGCGAAGATGACCATGATGGCGATGACAGAGCCGATGAAGAAGAAGAAGAATCAGTAAAGACAATTTTCGACCCTAATCGCCCAGATAAGCGCAAGTCTCCAGAAGTGGAGGAAGTTACGAAGCCTTCGCCCAGAAAGAAAGCTAAGGCGTCGAAGGGAAAGAATATCGTCAAAGAGCCCGCTTTGACGATTGAAGAGATTGATCAGGCTCTGACGAAGTCCATAGAAGTATTATCCAGCAAGTGGGTAGAGTTTGCAGCTACACACCTTGATGCGCTCGCTGGCGTAGCACAACGAATTGCAGAACTGAAGGAGTTAACAGAAAGATCAGCGACTGGTGCTGCAGCAAGTAGTGCCCCAGTAGGAAATGGCCAGCCAGAAACAACAGAGGGCAAGTACCAAGTGTAGCCCTCATAATAACTAATGCAGCATCTCGATCGTAGATGAGTATGACAGTTGAGATAGAATACGCCAAGTTGTCTATGCCAAAGCTGCACCTTTGTTAGTTGGAAATCATGAACGAGATCCGAGAACGCGATAGCTACTCACACAGGCAGTTAGAAAATTCCATGAAGCAAAGTGAGAGCCTCATAGCACAGTTAGAAGAAGCTGAACACAAAAAGAGGGAAGCAGAAAGCAAGCAGGCTGCACTGGCGCGAGTATTGGATGAGGCGTGTCGAAGTCTTCCTGAATTTGACATGCAGGCTGAAGAAGAACCAGAGCAGATAATAGTCAAGCTAAAAGACTATGCACAACAGTCTCGAATCCTGATAGAGAAGATGAAAGCAAAACATGAGGCTCAGATTGCAGAGCTTCAACTTCGCATCACTCCTAAGAGCCCACCAGAGGTCAGGGAACATCGTCGCAGAGATATTCAGGCCTCAGCAATGAAGATCTCAGATCTTGTGAGTAGTGCATCAAAGCTGCTAGACGAAAGTGTTGAGGCCTGGGCAAACTTGTAGGACAACCCAAAAGTAGAAAAGTTGCAAGAAACCATTAAGCAACGACAGGCAGAGCTGGATGCAGTCAAAGCAGAAATCAAGACATTACCTCCTATGCAAAAGATGCTTAAGGTGAAGCATAGCAATGAGCTCCAGCGAGAAATAGAGTCTTGCAGAAGGAAAGAAGCACTATTGGTGAACTCTGTGTAGCCCCTTATTAATGAGGCCTTTGAGCTGAGCACTGCTGCGGACAACCAGCTCAAAGTTTTGAAGGAGTATGACACGTTTGCACAGGAAAATGCCAACGAAACCTCTGCAGCAGCATTGCAGGAGATAGTAGAGAAGGAGTAAGCAGCCGAAGATATCATGTGCAGCCTCAAAAAGTAGTTCACTATATTCGCCAACAAAATTCTTCCACCAGAAAAGCAGCAGAGTGCCCTGGGACGGGACACTGGTGAGTCTTAGGGGCCTATTGGGGCTCGGACCTTGAAGGTCCTTAATTTTGGCAACTCCGCGGTTTTGGTGCGAAGCTTGTAAGCGGAGTTGCGGTCCAAAATAGTCTCAGGGGTTTCAGGTTTGGGTCAAAGCCCCTCTTTTTGTAAATAACCCATGGTTTTTAAGCCCATGGTTTAAGCACATGGTATTGTAATAATGCACTTGTATAAATAGGCACTTATGTAAAGGAGAAAAGAGCTTTTCGAAGGTTTTTGTGTATGATGATAATTTGATGCGAAGAAGCTAAGGAATATTTTGGGGTTAAGGTTAAGTCCCAGCTGAGTGTGTGGATGACCTTTGCAGCTGAGTGTGCAGAGAATTTTTGGGTGTAAGGTTAAGTCCCAGCTGAGTGTGTTGACGACCTCTGCAGCTGAGTGCACAGAGGGTTTTGGAAGAAAGGATCTGCAGCTAAGTGCACAACTTTGGGTTGTTGAGAAGATCTGCAGCTGAGTGCATAGATCAGAACTATGCCTTTGTAAAGAGTTGAATATAAACGCAGTTCTGTGGACGTAGCCCCTATACTGGGGGTGAACTACGTATATCTTATGTTGTGGTGGTTCTTGTTATTTTGTTCCTTTTAGTTTTTGTGCTGTTATATTTTATGCATTTGATAAGTAGATGAATGATAAAGTAATATAAACTGTTAAGTATTAATTTCGCTGTGAATTCCCAGTTAAGGGTTAAGCAAGTAACTGTCTTTTATCTAAAATGCGAAGCTATTTAAGTGTATGTCGAAGCTCTGTATTATATAATTATTATTTGTTAAGGATAAAGGTATAGTAATATCCCTCTTTTTCCTGCAGAAACCTGATTCTGCGGCACCCCATAGCTGTTTCGGGTGAGACTGCAACCTGTTAGCAGGTTGTTGCCGAAAGGGCCAACACTTTGGGTCTCTTTGTTGGTGCGAAGATAAAAGTATAAGAACCCAGGTCTGCCCTAAGCCCAATAGAGACATCAACTACAATAACAAGAACTGTTATATAGATATGATTATTTATTATTGATATCAATATTTAATTATTTCCAATATCATTACAATGTTATTTACCTATTGGACTAGCTAGGACGACTGCACTGTTCATTGGTTGTGTCATTTGTTTCTCTTCTAGTTAAGAATCATTAGCTACATGCTCTTCCACTGAAATAAGAAAATGTATAAGTGCACGTCAGCAATTAAATATTTATAATCATAGTAAATACTTATATTTTTATAGCATACACACATGAATGGCTAGGCTACTCACCACAATCATGAGACAATTTCCATTGTCATTTGGTACCTATTCAGTACCGCACCCCTCACTGCTTTTGTTGCTCCCATGCTTAAAACAAACCATTTTATTTATTTATTACTATATATAATCAATCATGAAGAGATTTTACAAGTATATTATAATGACTACCTTATTGATGTTATTTACCTGGGTGTGCATTGATGGGAAAGTGGGGTCTTCCCCACTGAAGCTTTTTCGATATTCCACCACATGTTGAAAACCGTACTTGGAACCAAGCTTCAAGTATTCTTCAGTGGAGGATGATTGGAACATGTTTCCTTACAATTCATAAAATCATGAAATTTCTTGTAATAAATCATTTATTTGTTCAGTACAATTAAACTAATTTAATTGCAATTAACCATTTGATTCTTACAATTCATGTTTTTAGTTTTTTTATATCCACCCTAGCCCAGTTTGTGTTTCAAGTGTTTTTCCTATATTTCCTTTGTCACTTTAGAGGTGTCGAGGAGCCAACGAAAAGTTTCAAATATGTTAGATATCACAATTTTTATTTAAAAATACAAAAAGTGAGCATATTTCATTGAAAATATCATATGCATCGTACCTTGCTGAATCAGGTGGATTATTTCCTTGTTTTCTTGGCACGTTATCCTTTGCATCATCTATGAGGACCTTCCACTCCTTGTCTAGAACCATCAGAGGATGCTCATACTTAAGGTTATTTTGCAAATTAACCCTATACTTGTCCTTCACATATTTCAAATTCAAGCCAACTGCTGAGGGGACACCTCTTTTGTTGAATGTATCACTAAAGAAGTTGACCATATGGTTAATGAGATCATCTTTCAATTTGATATTTTGAGAATTATACCGTGTGCGAATGGTGGGCCCAAAAATCTCCAAGTCCTTGTGATGCAAATTCTTATAAAATACATTGTTTCTTAGAAAAACTATATGATCATAGATTTAAAATAGTATGAGATATGTGGTTTTCAATTAGATGATAGAAACAATTAATTAATTAATTAATACCTGCAATATTTGGTATCTTGATCGGAACATAGTACTTATCCACCAAAAAGGAAATGGGAAACCTTCTTGTGTTGTTCCACGATATCAATCGTCACAATAAACACTACTTTGATCTCCAACATCATGTGAAGTCCTAGTGTTTGAAACGCTCTACGTGGAAAAAATGTAGTTTCCTCATCAATTGATTGGAGGCCCACATTAGGATATTCAAATAGCCTCGTTGGTATTCTAGCTTGACGCTTTGGCATTGTAGCATCGCTGCTACCAACACCGGTCTTTGTAGGCTGTCCATGCACGTGAGTTTTTAAAAATTCCTACAAAAGAAAGATTAACTTTATTATATCATATAAGAAATGGAGAAATAAAAATCTTATTTGAATATATGTCATATTTGATAACATTTAGTAAATATTCCATTTACCCCATATTATTTTATTTCTTCTTTCAACCCAACAATTCTTGCTTTGATCTCCTCCGTCATGGGTCTGATTTTTATCAAAGTAATCAATTCTAATTTTCACCTTTTCAAATCCTTGTTCACAATTTCAATGGGTTTTTTGAATAGAAAATATCTTCCTCAAACACCACATCATCCTCACTGGGTGTGCGCTACAGGCATCAATCAATACAAGTAATGAAATTATTTTTATCATTAAAAAATTAACATGTATATAATAAAAAAAATAGTTAACGTAATCATGTTTACTTACTAGTACACTAACATTTACCTAATGCATCACTGTGGGTGACTTTCCATGGTCACTCTAATAGGAACTACGTGCAAGTGACTTCCCACTACCACCTTACCTCAATACAAGAAGCAAGACATTCAAATCAAAAGTACAAATTTAACCACATGCAATAAATGTAATTAGTGATGAATAACGTTAGTGTTATTGTTACACTGTCGTTTACCCAAGAAGATGTTGTAGGTATCTTTTGAGGACCCCCTGCCAAAATATAATAATCATAATATCATTTTTAAATATTGAGATAATAAGCATAGAAAGGTCGAATGTTACCAACTATTTTATAATAAAAAAATATTGTTACTATTACATTGATGTTTACCTGACCATAGTTTCCTGTAGGTGGCTTATGGCCACGATCACCATGCCACAATACAATAAGCATGAATCATATTGAGATATTGAGATCATAAGGATAGAAAAGGTCGAATGTCAACAACTATTATATATTTAAAAAATCTGGTTATTATTACAATGATGTTTACCTAATTAGAGTTACTTTCAGGTGGCTTCAGACCATGATCCCCCTGCCACAATATAACAAGCATGATACCGTATTCAAATATTGAGCTCATAAGCATACAAAATGTTGAATTTTAACAAATATTATATAATAAAAAATCTGGTNACCCTGCCACAATATAACAAGCATGATACCGTATTCAAATATTGAGCTCATAAGCATACAAAATGTTGAATTTTAACAAATATTATATAATAAAAAATCTGGTTACTATTACATTAATGATTACCTTATTAGAGTTGCATGTAGGTGGCTTTCGACCACTATCACCCTGCCACAATAAAAGAAGAAAGGAATATTCAAATGTACGGGTATATAATTTAAAAGCATGCGATATAATTAAAATTAATGCAAAAGATAAATAATTAGAGTCATTGATAAGAGGTTGAGGTAAATGTCATATAAGATAATTACCCCCATAATAACATCCATCGCATCTATTGGATTCAAATTGTAATAAATCAACAACTCTTCACTTGCAACTATTGATTTTGTTGCACACACTAATACACTGTTTCTTTCACGCCCCTCAAATATGAGATTGGGTTGCTTATTTGTTGTCCCTGGTCATGTGCTAGTTATAAACCCTGTAATATTTCCAGAATCTTTTTTCCTTCCATCAATATACATAGTCGCTCCTTTTTTCTGATTGTTGCCCAATATTTGTATACAATTTGTAGCAACTCAGTATCTCCTCATACTTTGCATATATCGGACCAACACCAACCAGTCCTTGTATTTGTAGCATGGTTTTCCATACTCCATTAATTCAATTACAATGCCATATTTGAACTTTATTCCTTCCATGTAGTAATACGATAAATCTTCCAATTGACGAAGAAATATGTGTCCAATTGAGGTAGTTCCTTGGGTACCCATCGTTGCACTAGATGTATATACCTCAAGGGAAACTCAATGTCAACTATGCTCTCAACATCATAATTACATGACCCTCCTTCAGCAAGAAAAAAATCCAAACATCTACGAAATCTTATCCTTACCTTTCCACCTCTAGTTGATACAGACCTGCTAAATCTAGTACTAGAAGCCTCGCTTTCAACCTCTCCTAGTCTATCTTCCTCACTCGAGGAACTTAGATATGAAAAGTACCTATTTGGTGGTACCTACAGTCAATAAAAAGAGAAAATAAGTTAGCAAGCTAAGTATTTTGGAAGAGATGACAATTTTTTACTTGAATGTTATGAAATGTGTACTGCATTAAGCGACCATAGGTGCAATTGCTTAAGTTTTTGGACTAGTGCATAAAAATCCTATTATTTTAAAATTTTGATGACATACATGATATTTTGTGATGGTATTATTTTTAGCAATTGGATGCGGCATCAATTTCACGATGCCATGTGGAGTGGTCAAATAATGTTTTGGTTTCATGTGAATTCCAATGCATGCATGCATATGTTTTAGTATCTTATATTTTTAGACTCACCTATTTTTAGGTGTTGCTAGTTTTTTAAAGTGGTGTCATTAGAGGTATTTTAGTATATTGAGAACATTTGGTGAACTTCCAATGTCAATAGCTTGGTAGTTTTAAGTTAAAGTGAACACTTTTTAAGAAGGAATTTTGGCATACATAACAAAACTCCATGATGGTTTAGAATTTTCCATAAATATATTTAATATGTTATTGAGTGCCATATTATTTCAGCTATGGCAAGTTGACATGAAGAGAAGTGCTCCATCTTGGAGACATTTGTAGTAAAAATTGGTGTTAGAAAAACAGGATCGCAGAACAATAAAAATAAACAATAAAGAATATGCAAATATAAAACACATTACAAGAGAAACACATATATAACGTGGTTCACCCAAGATGGGATACACACACACAGAAATTTCCAGTCCTTTATTATTATTTCATCCAGGAAAATGAAGGGATACAAGCTGCAACAATCCCGTTTCATTTCCTCTTCACCCTCTCACAGTCTCTCTCTCTCACAATCACAAAGATTCGTTTTACAATGCTACAATACAGTACACAACTGTATTACAATGCCTTCCTTTTATAAAGGGAATACCATGGGCTACCCAAAACCATGGGCTCACCCATTATTTTGACCAAGTCGTGACTTTGAAATTACAACATTTACAATGATTTTTCACTAAATATTTGCTACGTGGGTGTTTCCCCTGAACCCCCACCAGGGGCGGCTGTACCCCCCTGATGACTATAGTGGAGGGGGAAGCCCCTACACACCCCCCTGTCAAGTGTTGGAATCCAAACACGACTGAAATAACATATTTGAATCATGAAGATCATGATCCACAACCAACAATTGGAATTTTATCCACACAAGTTGAGTGCTCTATTTCAGAGAGAATCTTGGATATATATTCACATTCAACATATCTTATCCATTCATGGAGGGGAGCACTCCAATTCAATGAGATAATTAAGGAAAGCGACCACAATTATGATGATGGTATAGACCCAAATGAGCTTCTCTTGATTTTGAGAATAATTTATTCTCTATTGAATAGGGCCAACCGCATGACGGTGGAATATCTCATGGACCTCCTCCCCCGCACTTAACATCACTCTAAATTCCCCAATACACAATTTGACATAATAAATAACATGTAACATACTTCATAGAAAATGACATAAAACTTAGAAACATGTATATAAACCATATAAGTATATACTTTAAAGAGAATAAAGAATATAAATGGTATAGTCACATACCTCCTACATTTCAATATTTTTTCAATGTCATTGATCTTCTTCTATATTTTCAATAGGTATTTTAGGAATATTTTTCAGAGCCAGAGTAGTACAATTAAGTATCATCCCATATACAAATTAAATATCTAATTAATAGAATAAATCATAAAAAATATATAATCACGTACCTTGTATATTTCAACATTAAAGATCATTCATGTTCTTCTTCTGCATCCAACTCATTATTTGTATCATCATCTATTTCAAAACCGATATTGTTGAAAGGATCATTCATATCACCATCAACATTAGTGTCATTTTCAATAATATCATCATCAATATCATTAACGAGAATATTGTTTACTACATTTGGATGATCAACTTCTTCATCTTCTTCATATGACACATATGCGACCACCTACTCCTAATCTACATCATCTTCTTCATCTACATTATACCTTATTGGTATTCCTCTTGGATCATATATAACAATGTATTACCAACCTACTTTACCTAGTACCTTTGAGTAAAATACTTGCTCACATTGACTTGGATGAACATAAGTATATGTACCCAGTTCAAGTGCCCTTGTATTAACCATGGTAAATCCATTAGCATGATCAATAACAATTCTTTCAAGATCACGTTCATTCAGTTATAGCCTGTACCATTTGACCTCAAACATAACTATTTTAAAGGAATTAAAGTCATACTCAATTATATCTTCCAAATACCCATAATACCTATTTTTAGATACTTATGGATGCCTATCACTTCTAGAGGAAACATTAGTGACATGAAAAACTGTAGTTATCCCACAGTCAAAGGTTTTCTTCTTATCATCCAACTCTTTGATGTGAAATTCAAAACCATTGCACCACATATCCTTGTGGTGTTTCAACCGCAACATGCCCAACAAGTAAAACATGCATTGGAAATTAATAAACATCATACAATATGGACTTAGTAAATATATAACTGAAGAAATTGAAAAAAACAAATTCATTGATAGAATGGGAAATAACTAAAGATATGTGGGTTAATATTCTTGCCTTTTTATCTTTTAAACTATATGCTAAATGGATTTCCCTTTGCGTAAGACCAATATATTCTTGTTGATGACGAGGCACTAGTTTAATCAACTTACTCACCCCTTCCCATGATAACCTGCCATAGAATTCGATACACCATTCTATACATTTGTCCATCCAACCAAGATTATTTTCAATGTATAAATGTAGTGCATCCCACTCTCAACCAACTATATGAAAAATTAACAATTCAATGTCATTAATTAGCTATCATTGGCAAAGTTTAATATAATTGATGGAATAATAAAAACTAAATGAGTAGGACACACACACACACACACACACACACACACACACACACACACACACACATATAATTGAAAATTAAATGTATAATATATTAAATTTACACAATCTATTTACCTTTCACTTTCCTTGTTCTACCTTTCCCCAACAATACTTCCCCTTCAATTTTTTTGATGGAGTTGACATGCCAAGTGTGAGGCACATTCATATTTTATACTAACGTAGACATATATTGACTAATATACACCATGCATTGATATACCATATATCCCTCCACCATAGAACCCTCAAGACATGCTCTTTGTCTAACAAAATCTTTCAATGACTTCAACTTCCTCTCCACCATCCACATTGACCTTGTGTATATAGGTCCACACAATTCAATATACTCAACTTGGTGTGTGAGGTATATACTTCTGCATTTCACACATTAGACGAGGAATTTCTCTCTTTCAATACCTAGTATTTTATTTATAGATTTCTTTGGATGAAATCCACCTACAAATGATGCAACAAAGTAATAGGTTTCAACAATATCAAGGCATATATAAAATTTCAAGTAAAACACAATATGTCAATAAGTTATGCAACAAAGTGAACAAACATTTTGCATATAAATCGTTACTTACCTCATGTATTTGCAATATCATATATAACTTGTTTTATGTTGTTGTCAAAGCTATCTGAGTGAAATAGAGGTTATAAAACATACTTAAAAAAAGAATCATTATTTATTTTGAAATAAGAAAAAAATCAATAAAGAGATATACACCAATGTGGAAATATACATAAATAATTACCTTAATGAATGTATGCCAGTCATGAGTTTTAACCCCACTAATTTCACCTTTTTCGTTAAGATATTTTGTATGTTTGACAAAAACCCCTTTGGAAACCTAATTTTTTGAATGACTTCTTTTACA
The DNA here is from genome assembly GCA_001517045.1 of Pseudotsuga menziesii. NCBI lineage: Eukaryota > Viridiplantae > Streptophyta > Pinopsida > Pinales > Pinaceae > Pseudotsuga > Pseudotsuga menziesii. The sequence continues at coordinate 1,032,841 of LPNX010028364.1, forward strand.
CCATTGCTTTCTTTCTCTGTGAATAACCATGGACGACTAATATTTCGGTATCCATCACCATTAGAATTAATCACACTTTGCATTGCATTATTGGATTCCTTAATATCACTTACGCATTTTTTCAATCTTTTCTTTCTCAGTCCTTCCATATAATATTTTCCATCACATTTGTGTTACATTCTTCTCGATATGCATTATATAAAACAAATGAGCTATTTGTAAGTGCTTGTAGTATGGAAACCTACTGAATTATATGGGGTAACTTTTCATTCCTCGTGGAATCCCATTGATGCCTTAATGACATTCATGAAACATTAAAAAAAAATCACCTTAACAATAATTAATGATAGATGTCGTAAACACAATTCGCTAAAAAAAAAATTCATAAGATTCATATAATACATATAAAGTTTGCATACCTTGACGATTTATATTATATTCCAACTTCCATACGAAAGGTGTCATTCTTCGTGGTTTTTTCCCATTCTCTTCTTTACCATTGAATTTAGTTTTCTTGGTAGTTCGATACCCATGGTTCTTATGGATGAAGTTATTATACTCATCAAACACCTCCTTTCCTAAACTTCTTAAATGACGAGATTTTATCCTAGGACCACAAACTGGACATGCAAGTTTACCCTTTGTTTAAATACCTCATGCAAGGTATGTGTATTAATGTGGGATAGGTTTATTAATTTAAAAAATGTTTGATATTTTCAATAACTTATATCATACATGCCACAAAAATGTGTAAACCTGGGAGCATCACGAATTGTCCATGTAAGTATTCCATGGAATTGAAATTGCTTTTTCCCAATTGGTCTAGAGATGTCATACATAGTGATGCTATCCCATAACTTCAGTAACTCACCAATAAGAGGCTCAATATATACATTCATATCTTTAAATTGGTACTTACCTAATTGAGTCAACATACAATTTCATTTAGTTATACGTCCTTATATATATATAAATTGAAGATATTCACATGCAACAAAACAAAGAAATGAAACATTACTTTCAAAAAAATATATGCAAACTAATAAAATACGTGGAACAATCATTATCAACATTGTGTGCTCTCTCTTTATCAACATCCAAGGAGGAAGGGTATTATTTATAACAATAAAAGGCCACATTGAGTACGTAGAACAAAGGTCTTCAAATGGATTCACACTGTCAATTGCCGATGAAAGTCTAAAATCACAAGGTTCTTCTTTATAATCTGGCCATTTTTCTTCAATGTTCTTCAATGCAAAACAATATGTGGGATTTTGAAGAACATCATCTTCGCTTATGTTATTTGCATCGTAATCCATAAACTATTTTATACTTTGGCACCTAAACAATTGTTGGAAATGTGGAATTATGGGAATATAATGAATAATTTTGTGAGGCACCTTTTTTTTAGTTGATCAGTTGGATGTTTACTTATTTTACATTGTGGGAATTTGTTTTCAGATGCATATTGTCCATAATATATAATATGATCATTAGGAAATGCATCAATAGCTTGATACTCCATTCCAATTTCTTTCATAATCATAGATATTTCTCGATATCTGCATGTTAAAATATTTGACAAAAATATTTAGAAATTCACCAAACAATCTGCAACATTGAAAAAAACAAGTTAATGTAAATAATAGTAGTCATAAATATTGCATCCCTATTTTACAAATTAATTAACACTACCAATAGAGAAAAATAGTCAACCTTTATGTACATGTGAGGATGAAATTAATACATTACATACCTTAGGATCCGTGTGAGACAAGTGTTTGATAAACCATTCAAAACCTTCAAGTTCACCAACAACAATATAACATATATAGGATTAGTCATTGAAACTTCATAAAGAGGTTGGTGTGACTTCTCAAGTAAAGGAACATCATGAATATCATCAAGTTTGTACTCATCCGTTGGAGAAAATCTGTATGGGATCAATCTATTTATCTCATCTTCCTCATTTACATCAATAACGTTATCTTCAACCATAGCATCATTAAGAACTCGATCTTCAATATTCTAATCTCACCCTAATCTCCATGTTCCTCACCTTGTAAAGTAGTATTTGAGATACCACTTGGATACTAACTCTCTAGCGATCGAAATTAATTTAGGGGGCATTGTCTTTGTAATTACAAACAATGTAATAAAATAAGTGTATATACAACACATAATAAAACATTTTACAAATACATGATCATGGTTACAAATAGTACATTATATAATGAATACCGTCTTACCAAGGGATGATATTCATACCTCACTTCAGAGTGCCCCTTTTCCCTAGAATGTTTTTCAATTGTTGTTCTTAAAATTCTTTTTCGTTTGCAAGCCCTGCAATCATTGCAAGGGCAATAACATTTTCCATCACCCTTTGCCTCCAATGCCACCCTAAATTGAGCAAGCTTCCTTGCATTTTCTTTTGCATTATATTTATATGACATTCTAATTTCCTATAAGAACCAATTCAACTGAATCAATATATATATATATATATATATATATATATATATATATATAACCAATTTCACAAATGTAACTACATTAATTCAACCAATTCCATGTAGTAAAACCCTGACCAATTCAACTTACAATTTTATGTAGTAAAATTCAAAACTTTGAAAATATTCATTTAATTGTTCAATATATTAACCAAAATTATGGGAAAAATCCAATTACTTGTCTTCACGCTAGATCAAGAATTTCCAATCTTGTGAAAGAAGTAGATAGAAACCTAATATTTCATGAACAATGATGGAAACAAAACAATTATAATTGTCACAATTGCCAAATTTATAAATGAATTTCCCTATGAAAACACAATTATATAAATTTCAAAATTATACATTAAGAAGTTAACTCATAATTAAGTTATATGGTAATAAAATTTCTTAACATAGCTTTATATTAAAGGAGACGAAAAAAATTGAAAATTCTTATCTTGCAACACTAAAATCCGATCTATGTAGATAAAAAATTGGATGTGTTAGACCAATACCTTATAAAAAAATGCAGATCAAACATTCACCAGAAAAATTGTCGCAACTACAACAAATTTGTCAAAATTTGTTTAACACTCGTATATTTATAGATTGACGATTGTTGGAATTTTGATGAACATACACTATGGTCAAAGTTGACGAAATAGGAAAAGTCAATGACCATTTCCCAATCACATGTGATTTGCACCTGTAAAATTGCACATCTCTATATCGACGAAAGTACATCGCAATAGCACTTATCACTAAACTAGCAATTGTACCTAGGGGTGCAATAAAAGAACGCCGTGTTGCAAGCTAAGGAAGGAGATGTGGACATATACAACAAGAAAGAGAATTTGAAATGTTGAATCACAAATTGTATCATTATATTATTTGCATAATTGGCCATGACATTATCTACATTTCAAAAGTAATCATAAAAAATTTTCTTGCCTCATCCAAATGACAATGGATTCTTTGTTTTTGTAGCTCTTATGTTACAATCAAGTATACATTTCTTAAATGTGGATCATTAATAAGGAATTCATAACATCTAAATGGACATTATTGAAAAATATCTCAAAATAATTATAAAGAAAAACTTAAAATTGTTGTATATATCTAGAAAAAGATAAATTAAATTCATAATAAAAAAAGATTTATAATATTATGAAAAAATTATAATTTGATTCATAATTCAACAGTTACCAAAAACTCCCTGCAAATGAAAATGGACGAGACTATGCAGAGGAAACCAAATGCATCAAGAGAGACAATGTGCCTTCGACATCCCGTGTGGGGAGGGGTGTTCCATTATATCTAGATTGTATATTGCGTACATTGAATATGGACATTAACATACAACCGCCTAAACCCGAGCTTGATATGTACCTTGAGTTTGTGAAGATCGAGAATGCATAATTCAAATCTACGCAAATGGCCTATTGCGTTGCGTTCTAGGACAACCTATTGATGCGGTATTATACTACTATGCAACATACTGGAGAAATGCCTCGCTGGGGATTCAAATAGGTGCACATTACTAGGATCTGTTGATCCACTTAGTACGATGAGGTAAGGGCCAATCTCTGTTGTCTCTACAATTTGGAAAATACTGCGTGAGGTTCGAGTTGCTTTCTAACCTAAAGCTTTTATATAATCAAAATCATGAAATAAGGAATCCATAACATTTGGCAGTCCAGGGTCTAGGTGTCAATATCAATTAAGAAATCCATATTATTTGGCAGTTCCGGGGCTAGGCATGTGTGATTCAATATCAGTTCGATTTCAAAGTTTAGAATGTGTTGGTTTTAGGTTAACAAGCTGAAAAACTCATGAAAATTGTACTCATGGAATCTATTTTCGTAATGGGTAAGGCTATTGCAGAGCTTTGATTGGAACCATTTCTCCCAGTTGATTTGCAGTTTTCTATATTTTCCTAAGAGGCTATTCCATCATTTTGCAGAGTATAGCACAAACCATGAATATGATTTCTGTGAGGCGATTTGAAGTTTTATCATCAATTTTGTGGAGTTAGATCAATTCACTCTGATTCAAAACAAGGCTAAGCTCGAAGATTCAAAATACACTCTAAGAATTTTTTAATTTATGTAGAGATTAGATATCCATGAACAATGATAAGGTCACTATTATGGAAGGAAATACATTGTTAGTGTTGAATCGACCTTTAATAATGAAATTAGAGAGGCAGTGAGCAGATTTTTTCATGATAAATAGAGATTATGTAGAATTTAGTATGGCCGGTGCACGGCTGGGCCTTTGTTTAAGTGTAAAACTATGCTACGGTATTAATGAATGATTTCAAATGCATGCCATGAAGCTACCAACCAATGGAAATGTGTCTAAATATTTACAGCTAAGTCTCATTGAAACTTTCCATCACAACAATATGAATTTTATAGTACATAGCTTCTTGTCACGTATTGTGAGAAACTGAGATGTAATTAATCACCTATATGCTGTAACTGGTCTTGCAAACATTGGAAGTGCATCTCACATGTAACCCTTTCTTTAACCATTTTTGTCAGTTTCAGTAGAGCTGGGCATTTTTGCTATTAATGGACCTTTTGATCACATTAGTGGAAGAATGAAGAATGGTTGTAATTTCTTCTTAACAGTATTTTAAAGTCGTCCCTCCAAATGAAGATTTCAAGTTCAATGTGATTCGTCTTGTCCTGGATGAATGGATTTAGTTAGGATTATCAATTACAGGTTTGACATTCTATTTGCATTTGTGCGTATATACTATCTTCCCTCTAAACGCCACTTTTGTGTAACCTCTCCGTTGTTTCTTCCACCCAAAGTTTTCTTTCTACGTTTATCACAAGCGGTTTTATTTTCTTGACTAGAGCTTTAATAATGCAATATAAGGAACTTCTCTGTTTGAATAAATGAATGTACAAGCTCTTCCGTTAGTTCCAATGTTGAATGTGTGTATACTCTTCTCAGATCTGAACTAAACAATTAGAACTATCAAGTCTCCTACGGCTAAATTTAGCCTCTGTGACCAAAATCCAGACAACCCAAAAGAAACAATAATCAGTAGTAGTCCTCAATTTTTCTAACCAAAAACTCTTTTGGGTTCCCTAGATATCTATATCGAGAAGAGCCCACCTAGATAAAATAAGCTATGCCATAAAAAATATGGAAAGCGCAAAAAGCTTATTAGTCAGAGTGCTTGTCAACAAATTTTCAAATTGAAGCTTGGAAAATGAACAGATGCAAATATTCCACACTCCCATCTAGGGTATCAATATGTATGTTAAAAACCATTGAATATCATTCAAAAAGTGGGATGCCCATTACAAAAACCCCACATACAACCAGAATAGATGCTAAACGCATAATGGGCATTGGCCACTACCTTTTCCAATGCTTTTTCTGGAAGAAAAGAAAGTAATAAGGAGCTATCTATTAGTGTTGTTTCTTGTCCTCCTTATGATATCCACAAGACAACGAGGAACACCTAACACTTTACACTTAACGAGGAACACTTAACACTTAGCACTTAACACAATGTAGATGGGGCGATTGAAGATGTAGATAACTTGTAACCTATCACAATTAGTTTATAATTTAAATGGAAGATAAAGTTCATGATCCACACATGAATATATTCATATATATTAGTAAAACAAACACAGGAAGTCACTTGTTTCTTATAAGTAAGACGCTGAAAGGATTGTTTATAGATTTCACAACCCATATAGATGCCCATTCAGCTCTGTTCAAATTCAGAGACAAGAAATGTTTTGTTTTCCCTTTATCACAGGGTCACGATCTACATATACCATTTCATATCTGTACATTAATCAAAACGTAGGAGCTATTTTGTTCTCCCTTCATCACCGGGTCACTATTTTACATAAACAAACACAGATATATCCCTTAAACAAAATGCAGGCAAGGTTGTTCTTCCCTTCATCACAGGGTTCCGATTTACATAAAAAATAGATCTTCCCTTAATCAAAATGTAGACAAGGTTTACTCTTCCCTCAACAAAGGGTAAAAATTTACATCAACAAAACATATCGATCTCTTAATTAAAACATTGATAAGTTTTTATCGATCCCTTAATTAAAACATTGATAAGGTTTGTTCCCTCTTCATCAGATGGTCACGGTTTACAAGATCTATCCTTTAAACAAAATGATGGAAAGGTTGTTCTTCCCTTCATCACAGGGTTAGAATTTACATAAAAAAAACATATATTCCCTTAATCCAAATGCACATAAGGTGTATTCCCCCTTCATCATAGGGTGACGATTTACATAGAAAAACATAGATCTATCCCTTAGACCAAAAAGCAAATAAGGTTTATTTCCCTTTCATCGTAGGGTCAGTATTTACATAAAAAAACACAAATCTATCCCTTAAACAAAACACAGATAAGGTTTACTCACCCTTCATCATAGGGTCATGAACACTTAGCACTTAACACAATGTAGATGCATGGCATGCATAGCACGTGGAACACGTTATCGCTGTGTAGAACACGTTACTTCATGGTATCGATGGTATCGCTGTGCAGAACGGTGCAGAACACGTTACTTCATGTTATCGCTAGGTGGCCTGCATGCTGTAAAGAATAAAAATCCTAAAAATTAAAGCTAACCTCTTCACTCCCAGCTAACCTCTAAGCCACGCCTTGGTTAGAAAGCCAGAACCTTTGTAGCTAACGTTGTGACTTGGGATGGAGGGTTGTGCACGACAGGTTTAGATCAAAATACCGACTGGATTATCAAGAGTGTGGGGATACAGGACTGCAACGCAGACAAATTGAGAAACACTGTAATTTTTAATGCCTTTGTCTTTTGCCAAGTAAGTTCACAGATTGAGTTATTGATAATACAATTTTTCTTTGCTTTCCGTCTTTTCTCTTGCTACATATACTCCAAAAGTATTACCTCTTTCTTGAAATAGTTCGTACAACAAGAAATATCCATGGTTTTGGTTGTTTTATAACATTGGTTCGACTGTTTTTAAATGATCACATTAACAGATATTCAATGAATTCAATTCAAGGAAACCAGATCAGAAGAACATCTTTCCAGGACTATTTTCAAACCGTATGTTCATTGGAATAATAAGCATTACGCTTGTTCTTCAGGTAAGAAGCAGCTTAATTTGCAAGGTTATGGTGCTAATAATGGTTCTTTCCTCACAGTTTGTATCATTTCATTCTGATTAATTTTTGGTAGAACAATTGCTTGAACTTGAGTTAGGATGGGCCAGGCATTGACACAGTCTTACCAAACCAAAATCAACTTTAGAATTTACCTAATTACTTGACATTGAGCAAATGCTGTGTTTGTCTTTCATGGTATTTTCTAAATATTGTAACCATTACCCAATTGCTGTATTGATTTGCAGGTTTTGATTGTTGAGTTTGTTGGGAAAATTGCATCAACCACTCAACACATATTTCATTAAATTTGGAAATATTCTATTACAAGGACTTCATACACATTGAGTTTTTTTGTAAATCTCTAAATACATATTCTATTAAATCTAG
>LPNX010028393.1:5000-80668 GCA_001517045.1 Pseudotsuga menziesii
AGGATGATGATGATGATGTTCATGATGTTGATGTTGATGGCGATGATGATGATGAGGATGAGGATGATGATGAGGATGATGATGATGATGTTCATGATGTCGATGGTGATGATGATGATGTTCATGATGTTGACGGTGATGATGATGAGGATGATGAGGAGGAGGATGATGATGATGTTCATGATGTTGATGGTGATGATGATGATGAGGATGATGATGATGATGATGATGTTCATGATGTTGATGGTGATGATGATGATGACGATGAATGATGATGATGTTCATGATGTTGATGGTGATGGTGTTGACGATGATAATGATGATGGTCATGATGTTGATGGTGACGATGATGATGATGATGATGAGGATGATGAGGATGATGTTCATGATGTTGATGGTGATGATGATGAGGAGGATGAGGATGATGATGATGATGTTCGTGATGTTGATGGTGATGATGAGGAGGAGGATGGGGATGATGATGAGGATGATGATGATGATGTTCATGATGTTCATGGTGATGATGATGATGAGGATGATGATGATGAATGATGATGATAATCATGATGTTGATGGTGATGATGATGAGGATGATGATGATGATGTTCATGATGTTGATGGTGATGATGATGATGAGGATGAGGATGAGGATGATGATGTCCATGATGATGTTCATGATGTTGATGGTGATGATGATGAGGATGATGATGATGATGTTTATGATGTGGATGGTGAGGATGATGATGATGATGATGAGGATGATGATGATGATGTTCATGATGTTGATGGTGATGATGATGATGTTCGTGATGTTGATGGTGATGATGATGAGGATGATGATGAGGATGATGATGATGAGGTTCATGATGTTGATGGTGATGATGTTGATGAGGATGAGGATGTTGATGATGATGTTGATGATGATGATGATGATGATGAGGATGATGATGATGAATGATGATGATGTTCATGATGTTGATGATGAGGATGATGATGATGATGTTCAAGATGTTGATGGTGATGTTGATGAGGATGATGATGATGATGTTCACGATGTTGATGGTGATGATGATGATCATGTTGATGATGATGATGATGATGACGAAGGTGATGATGGTGATGAGGACGAGGATGATGATGATGATGTTCATGATGTTGATGGTGAGGATGGTGATGATGAGGATGATGATGATGAATGATGATGATGTTCATGATGTTGATGGTGAGGATGACAGTGAGGATGATGATGATGATGATGAGGATGATGATGATGATGTTCATGATGTTGATGGTGATGATGAGGATGAGGATGATGATGATGATGTTCGTGATGTTGATGGTGATGATGATGATGATGAATGATGATGATCATGAATGATGATGATGTTCATGATGTTGATGGTGATGATGATGAGGATGATGTTCATGATGTTGATGGTGACGATGATGATGAGGATGAGGATGATGATGGGGATGATGATGATGATGTTCATGATGTTGATGGTGATGATGATGATGAGGATGATGAGGATGAATGATGGTGATGTTCATGATGTTGATGGTGAGGATGAGGATGAGGATGAGGATGATGATGATGATGTTGATGATGATGATGATGATGAGGATGCTAATGATGAATGATGATGATGATGTTCATGATGTTGATGATGATGATGGTGTTCTTGATGTTGATGGTGATGATGATGATGAGGATGATGAGGATGAATGATGATGATGTTCATGATGTTGATGGCGAGGATGATGATGATGATGATGACGAGGATGATGATGATGATGTTCATGATGTTGATGGTGATGATGATGATGATTAGGATGATGATGAATGATGATGATGTTCATGATGTTGATGGTGATGATGATAAGGATGATGATGAAGATGATGATGATGATGTTCATGATGTTGATGTTCATGATGTTGATGGTGATGATGATGATGAGGATGAGGATGATGATGATGATGATGATGAAGATGAGGATGAGGATGATGATGATGATGATGATGAATGATGATGATGTTGATGATGTCGATGATGAGGATGATGATGATGATGTTCATGATGGTGATGATGTTCACGATGTTGATGGTGATGATGATGATCACGTTGTTGTTGTTGATGATGGTGATGATGAAGGTGATGATGATGATGAGGATGAGGATGATGATGATGATGTTCATGATGTTGGTGGTGAGGATGGTGATGATGATGATGAGGATGATGATGATGAATGATGATGATGTTCATGATGTTGATGGTGAGGATGATGATGATGATGTTCATGATGTTGATGGTGAGGATGATGAAGAGGATGATGATGATGTTGATGGTGATGATGATGAGGATGGTGATGATGATGTTCACGATGTTGATGGTGATGATGATGATCATGTTGATGATGATGATGATGATGATGATGAAGGTGATGATGATGATGAGGATGAGGATGATGATGAGGATGATGATGATGATGTTGATGATGATGATGATGATGATGATGAAGGTGATGATGATGATGAGGATGAGGATGATGATGAGGATGATGTTGATGGTGATGATGATGATGATGATGATGTTCATGATGTTGATGGTGGTGATGGTGAGGATGATGATGATGATGTTCATGATGTTGATGGTGATGATGATGAGAATGATGATGATGATGTTCATGATGTTGATGGTGATGATGATGATCATGTTGACGATGGTGGTGATGATGATGATGAAGGTGATGATGATGATGATGAGGATGATGATGATAATGTTCATGATGTTGATGGTGATGATGATGATGAGGATGACGATGATGAATGATGATGATGTTGATGATGTTGATGGTGATGATGATGAGGATGATGTTGATGATGTTGACGTTGATGATGATGAGGATGATGATGATGATGTTCATGATGTTGATGGTGATGATGATGATGATGATGATGATGGCAATGATGGCAATGGTGGTGATGATGATGAAGGTGATGATGATGATGAAGATGATGGTGATGCAGATCATGAAGATGATGTTGATGGTGATGATGATGATGATGATGATGAAGATGAGGATGAGGATGAGGATGAGGATGATGATGATGATGTTGATGATGTTGGTGGTGATGATGATGAAGGTGATGATGATGACGACGATGATGACGATGACGACGATGGTTATAATGTTGATGATGATGATGTTCATGATGTTGATGTTGATGATGAAGATGATGAAGATGAACATGATGAAGATGATAATGATGATCATGGTGATGTTGATGATGATGATGATGGTAATGATGATGTTGATGATGAGGATGATGATGATGATGATGATGACGATGGTGATGACGATGATGTTCATGATGATGATGATGACGATGGTGATGATGATGTTCATGATGTTGATGGTGATGATGATGATCATGTTGATGATGATGATGATGATGATGATGGTGATGAAGGTGATGATGACGATGAGGATGATGATAAGGATGAGGATGATGATGATGATGATGGTGATGGTGATGATGATGATCATGTTGATGATGATGATGATGAGGATGATGAAGATGATGATGACGATGATGATGGTGATGATGATGTCGATGATGATGACGACGATTGTGATGATGATGTTCATGATGTTGATGGTGATGATGATGATCATGTTGATGATGATGATGATGATGATGATGATGATGATGATAATGATGAAGTTGTTGATGATGCCGATGGTGATGATGATGAAGATGAAGATGAAGATGATGATGAAGATGAACATGATGAAGATGATGATGATGAACATGGCGATGTTGATGATGATGATCGATGATCAATGATCATGGTGATGATGATGATGATGATGAAGATGAAGATGAAGATGATGAAGATGATGATCATGTTGATGATGATGATGATGATGCTGATGACAATGGTGATGATGATGTTTATGATGTTGATGTTGAGGATGATGATGATGATCATGTTGATGATGATGATGATGATGATGTGGAAGGTGATGATGATGATGATGAGGATGATGTTGATGATGACAATGGCGATGATGTTGATGGTGATGATGATGATCATGTTGATGATGTTGATGATGATGAAGGTGATGATGATGATGATGATGATGAAGATGAAGATGAAGATGATGAAGATGAAGATGATGAAGATGATGAAGATGAACGTTATTTTTGATTTTACAAAATGCGCACGTGATTTGTTTGCACATAACGCGCACACATTTTGTTTCTATATAACGTGCACGCATTTTGTTTAACTAAATCGCGCTCGCGTATTCTTTAAATTCAAAAATTTATTCCCTCCAAATGATAAGGCCGAGCCTCCACCCATGCTTTCGTGGAATTCCTATGTCTATGTGTCTGCTTTGTACTTTGGTTCGGATTCAACATGCCTATGCCTTGGAGTATGATAAACCATGGCTAATTCAACATTATATCCAAATTTTCAATATGCTCGTGTTTAGCGGTTCGTCTGATTATGCTGCACACCTCTATTTTTTATGAGATTTTAGAAATAGATATGGTTTTTTTGCAGATTCTAAATATGTAAATTTTAACAAGAATACATATTTTTTTCTATTTTTTTCTTATTTATCTTCTGTCATCACTCCTCAACTCAAAAAACACACTGGTAGTGTTTCGTCCATATCTCTTTCGTTTCTCAACCATTTTTTTTTGTATGGTGCACTAAAGAACACCAATCTCTACATGCTATAAAAAACCCATTTCCAAATAATTGCATTAAGACATTCAAACGCTGCACCCACAAATGACGTACCGTTTTCAATGTTTGATCTCTTAGATAATTAAAAAAAAATTTAAAAATATTATTTTTATTATTGGAAAAATAGTCGTGTACTATTCCTATATGTTCTCTATATGTATACCGGTTTTCGTAAGTTTATTCCATCATTTAGACACTCAGACGCTGCACCCACAAAAACATATACCTTATAATTTGTCACAAAAACAAAAAGTGCCCGTTAAAATTTATCTAACTTTAAATAGTTAACAACATTTTCAATAGAAAAAAAATATATTTGGAAAGGTCATTCAATTTCCTACATTTCTTGTTTTTTATTGATCGCAAGATTCATTGTGTAAGTGTCTCAAAATATCCATGCAAGTTGATGGATGTCTGTTTTTTCAGTTTTGTATTGCATCTAACGCGCCAAAGAGACCCTCAACTTCTTGCACACACCCATGGTCATGAGGATCTTCTAGGAACAAGATAGGAATTAGAGATCTTCCTACTGTTAGATTTTCATAATTTCGCAACATAATTTCATTATTTATTTCATATCACAATTATAGCATTGTTTCATTTTAAATGTAAGTAAAAACTAGTATCAATGAAAGATAGCCATGCATAAAAGACACAAAGAGACAAATATTTATCTTGGGAAACCCGAATGGGAGAAAACACAAAAAACTTTTTTCGGATGAAATAATCAATCCAATACAAGAAAAATACCAATCATGAAGACTAAGCCTTAACAAAAGAATGTTCTCTTATTCCATAAGAACCTTGAGAGAAATAAGATAATAATATTACCCCAAAATTTGCTTCACTTGATCTTCACTTGTCCTCCTTGAGAAGTGCCCACCATTTGAGAGAGAGATGCATGTGTTTCCTATGCTCAAATGAAGTATGGAAGCACTCTATTTATATTCTTCTTCTCACTAGATTTTTCCACAATTAGGATCTTGTACTTTTATTTGTTATTTATTTTATCTTTTATTTATCTTCCAAGTCAACTTGTCATTTTGTCTTCTAAGATTGATTTACCCCTTTCATTTGAATAAATATTCTCTTAGTTTCTTTCCACTCTCTTTGGGACTTATTAAGACTATTTTTGGATGCTATATTAACATCAACACCTATCAGGGTAACTTAGTCAACTAATGGTGGAGCAACTCACACCGAAATAGGGACCTTGTTGGAAGATTTTAACATAGATATCCTCAGGATTTTATCTTCACAACTAGATATATTTAAAACAAAACAAAGGTAATTTGAAGAAGATAAGGTGTTAGCCGTCTCTTTACCACAATGCAGACAAAATCATCCAACCAAGGAGTGCCCTCCCAATGCTGTAGATCTATGCGCAGTATGTGACAAGGACCATTTTACAAAGTCATGCCGATTACTACCAAGATTGAAGGACGTGCACCATATTTTCAACAAGGAAGTAAATCCAACACACTTTCTAGGTCAAAATAAAAAGTGGAATAACCGACCTCCAGGTATGAACAAAGATTCATCTCCATTTTTAAACAAAATTTGCCAAAATCAGTATGTGTCCTAGCACCCATAGAGTCATTACACATCTCAGCAGCTACAATTCCCTTCCTAGCCTTGGAAAAATTCACAACATTTCCAATATCCCTCTCCTTGGGTATCATAATCGGTTCAACCAGTCGAGAGACCAACATGGTCTCAAAATTGTCAAAACACTTCTTTCCCCACAAACCAGTTCCCAGTGCCACAACCTTTTCTACCTCAACAACTACCAGCACTGATTCCTGCCTAGACACAGCTGCAACTTCTCATGAACATGCTTGTAAATACTCAATTGAATACTCCTTTGGTTCAACCCCAATTACCTGTACAAGCAAACCCCAATACGAATAACAAGGTAGTTCATCAAGCTGAAATGCCTACCTTTCTAGCGTATAGCGTCAGTCCCTTTGGGTACAATGATTTCCATTTAAGGTATGGAAGGATAATTCAATCCGAAAACCCACCAATAATCACATAGGAAGAACCTTTATCCCCTGATACAGAGAAACCTCGAGAAGAAACTGAAAATTCGACTCATGCTGTGACTTCAGAAGTAACAACAACAGCACAAATAGCGGCTATTACTACACCGACTCATTCACAAGTTGTTATTCCTTCTTACCCAAAAAGGATGGAAATATCCAAAGTAACACCACAACCCGAATTCAACTTGATATGAGAACTCCAGATTTTGTGTGTTAATATTCTAGTGTTATAAGCCATTAAGGATGTTTCGTTTTACTAAAAAACCGTCGTGAGTTATGTCTTACAAAACTAGGGAGTAAACCTTTATCTGAACCTTTATCTGCCAACAAATCCTAACACAATATATGACAATTCTGCGTGGGTTGACTATGAGCTAGAAGATGAGAATGCTAGACCATTTTTAACAATTGGGAAGTCTTTGACCTTCAATACAGAGACATAAGATGATATTGTCAACAAATTTATTAGCATCCGCTGCTCTATTCCTCGGCCTATGTATTGCCTCTTATAAAATACCATAATTTATGGCGACGTTCTTAAGAATCTTGAACATGAACCAGATGAAGAAGAGGGAATCCCAACCATAGTGGTTCATGGTAACATCCCCATTGGAATCAAACCTGGAAAAAATATGAACATAAATGTAGACTTGACCCCATTGCAAAAGGACCGGCTGTTACAAGTCTTAAATCTGAAAAAAAGGGGATTTTGCATGGGACTACAGAGATATGAAGGGCGTACACCTTGATCTTTGTACACACCATATCTACATCAAAAAGGACTACACCCCAACTAGACAACCACAAAGGAGGATGAGTCATGCATCACGAGATAGCTCCAAAAGCTGTTGGATGTTAATTTTATTTCTCATATATCCGATAGTGAGTGGGTATCACCTCTTGTCATAGTTCCAAAGAAAAACAACATAAACAACGTATTTGCATGGATTACAGAGAGATAAATAAAGCCACACAAAAAGATATTTTCCCATTTCCCTTCCTAAACTAAGTGCTCAACATTCTCTCGGGAAAGAAATTATTTTCTTTTCTTGATGGGTTTAACATATACAACCAGATTCAGATAGCTCTAGAAGACCAAGATAAGACCGCTTTCACCTGTCCATGGGGCATGTTTGCATATCAAGTCCTTCCTTTTGGACTCTGTAATCCACCTGTCACTTTTCAGTGGGAAATCTTGGGTATTATCTTAGATCTAGTTAATGACGACGTTGAAATATTTATGGAGGATTTTCATATCATATGGCACCACTTTTGAAGAAGCACTATCTAATTTGGAAAAAGTGCTCAAGCATTACAAACAGGTAAATATTTCCTTGAGAACAGAGAACTGCCATATGTTAACAACAGAAGGGATTGTGTTGGGACATTTTCTCTTAGCTACAGGTATTCATGTTGACCCAACAAAGTTTAAGGTAATATTGGACATGCCTCCTCCAAAGACACAGAAATAGGTATATATTTTCTAGGTAAGATTGGTTATTACCATTGCTTCATGGAAAATTATTCAAAAACTGCCTCTTCTATGTTTTCTTTATTGATGTAAGATGCATACTTTTTGTTGACTGACAAGTGTGAACCATCCTTTGGAAAAGAGAAGGAATTGGTGTCTACACCCCTATTTTATGAGGACTACACTGGAACTTTGCATTCCATATTGCTTCGGAGGCATTAGATACTGCTGTTGGGGCGGTACTAGGCCAAGAAGAAGACAAGAATCCATACACTATTTGTTATACACTATTTATTATGCTGGAACTTTGCATTCCATATTGCTTCGGAGGCATTAGATACTGCTGTTGGGGCGGTACTAGGCCAAGAATAAGACAAGAATCCATACACTATTTATTATGCTAGAAAAAAATTAAACCCTACAGAATTGAACTACACAGTCACTGAGAAAAAGGTCCTTGAGTGGTATTTTCAGTAAACAAGTTTCATCACTATATAATAGGTTAGCCTATCTTTATTCACACAGATCATTCAAAATGAGGTATATTGCAAAAAAAACCATCATGATTGCATGAGTCACTAGATGGCCGATACTTTTATATGAATTTGATATTAATATTGTTGATAAACCTAGGAATTATAATGCAGTAGCATATTTTTTATCTAGATTTGTCACAAATATGGATGATTATATTATATAAGAAGACTTTTTAGATGAGAATTTACTTGCATTATCTGTGCACACACCATGGTACACATATATTTATAACTACCATCTGTCTCCCAGATAAGGACGAAGGATCATTCAATAGAGTGCAAGGTACTCATGGATGGGGTGATTTCTTTTCTATACATGACTTGATCATATTATCTGAAGATGTATCAGAGAAGACGAGATTCTTGATGTCTTGAATACCTATCATGTTGAGCCCTACGAAGGACATTTGATGAAAGGAGGACATGCCATAAAGCATTTCACATGGGTTATTATTGGCCCACTATTTTTTGAGATGCAAAATCTCAAAAGAATATGTGAAAAAGTGTGACAGTTTCCAGAGGATGGGCCAACCCATTCATTCAGATGAGATGTTGTTACAAGTTCACCCCAAATCAATAAAAATAATATATGGTCTGCACAAGTTACATGATTAAGTGGGTTGACGCAAAGTCTCTTCTGAGAGAAACATAGAAGGCTGTCATTGATTTCTTGTTCGAAGAAATTTTTGTTTGCTATAGGATGCATAGGGAGACTGTCACCGATGGAGGATCACAATTCACAGGGAATCAGATTGAAAATATGCTTTCATAGTGTAAAATTCAGCACCAAGTCACTTCTCCATATCACCCACAGGCTAGTGGGCAGGTGGAGAGCCAAATAAAAAAGTATTGGAGAATATTCTTACCAAGATTGTCGCTAGTCATTATAGATATTGGGCCGATAGATTACCAGATGCTCTATGGGAATATAGGATGACTTGGTGGAGTCCCACAAGATTTTCTCCATTTGAGTTGGTCTACGGTAAGTGCCCAATATTCCCGTTTGAATTTTAAATCAATACACTTAGGATATTTAAATCAATACACTTAGGATTGTTGTAGAAGTAGGTCTAGATTTAACAATATCTCAAAAGCATAGGTTGGATCATTTTAATGAGTTGGACGAAATCCAGCTGGTAGCGTTGCAACAGACTGATGTTGTGCAATAACAGTGCATTAAGTGGCATGATAAATTGATCAAAGAGACGATGTGCCAACTTAGAGATTGGGTGTTATTATATGATTCCAGATTCAAGGATTTTAAAGGAAAACTATGGACCAGGTGGTTGTGTCCTTACGAAGTGAACACAACTTTCAGCAATGTGACGGTTAATCTCGTCATCATAGATGAAGATCATCTCCCTTTGCTTGGAAATGGACATCTTCTATGGATCTATCGTAAGCCATCTTTGAAGGACTCTTTTATCTAGCAAGTTTCTTCTATTCCACATTTGTAGGTGCTGCTAAATGAGGAACATTCCTTCCCATTCGCACCAGAATAATGATAAAAAAAGAGAATAAATTTCAATTGTGAAAACCCCATTGGGGCATGACTGGACATGTAACAATTGAAAACTAGATTCCTAGAGGCTGGTGTTTGATAAAAAAAGAAATAAAATAAATCTTGACTGTGAAAATTATTTTGGAACGCAGTCAGGCAGGTCTCAACTGAAAACTAGTATTCTACCCGTTGGAATTTGAAAAAAAATAGAGAATAAATTCCAATTGTGAAAACCCCATTGGGGCATAGCTGGATAGGTTCCAGTTGAAAACTAGCTTCCTCGCAACAGGTATTTGAGGAAAAAATATATATATATATATATATATTGACTATGAAAATTCCTTTGGAATGCAGACAGGCAGATGCCAACTAAACACTAGTTTTCTATAAGCGGTTGACATTTGAAAAAATAGGGAAATTTGATGAAATCCTTGATCCTTGGTGAAATTTTTAATCTTTGAATATTTAATATTTTTTTTTTGTTTCGAAGGGATGCTTGAATTGCGTAAATTAAGAATGTTGTTACTTATACTACAATATTGTTACTTGTATAATGTTACTTGTATAAGTAACAACGACAAAATACAAAACATCGTGTAAAGTAATAACATATTTATAAATGTTGGAACTTGTCCAAGTAACAACAATCATTCAAGTTTTCAAGCCAATACCTTTTGTTCTAGTTCTAACAATACTACATATAGCTTCAAAATACTAGCAACACTTCTATTTGTTGTTACTGTCGTTAAATTTACCATCTCACTAAAAGTGCTTCCAATGTCGAAAGTCACGTCAATGACCTGCCATCATAATGGAAAATAATTATACTGTCACCATCCTCATCAGACCAAGCTCGCACTAGCCTGTTGATGTTTGAGCAAAATTGGAGAAGCTTGAACTTCAAAACTTTTATCGATCAATTTCAACACATGAATCTCATAAATCAATCACATATGAATCTCATAAATATATCAACCACATAAATATATCAGCTACATATAAATCTCATAAATATATTAGCCGCATAAATGAACTCCATAAATTAGACATATAAATCAACTCCATAAATCAGCTATATAAATAAGCTCCATATATCTGATATAAATAGAGTCAACCATGAGAGACAATAGTATACCCTCGGAAAACCCTCCAAACATGGAGGATGAAAAACCCAACAATTCTTTGAGTATGATTGTAATAACCTTACTTGAAGTTTTTGGAGAAAAGTACAATTTGGGCAAATTCGAGCTTAACTAATCATGACTCTAGGGGGTTCCAACAAACACCAAATGGTCCCAAATTTGAAATGAAATGGTATGATGAGTCTTAGTACATCCCAATATGACCTCTGAACACTTTGGGTCTAAATTTAAGCCTCTGCAAATTGGTTCGGGACTAATGAGAGAAAGTGCAAGTTTTCTAGGGAAATGAGGTTAAATCCCCCCTAGGGGTGGAAGCCAAATTGACATCCCAACTCAAGTACGACCCTCCAAAATTTCAGAAAAGAGTACGTGTATGAATATAAAACATCAAGGGATGTCATTAATCATGGTTATTATCTCTGCAAACATATTATAATGTGCAACATTAAGATGACAACTTTCAAGGAAATTGCTTAACTGAAAATGACATTACTAGCTCGATTTTGAATCATAAAAAGTATATTGAATAGTTCAAAAAATGTCATGATAAATAGAGACCATATACTGCATATAAATTTCTTCCCCAAAAATATAAAGCATCAGATAAATTCCTTCATACATATCTCATATACAACTCTTTCATAATGGAATCCAAATACATGAAAACTAGTGGTTTAATAGCATGGAAATGCAATCTTTTCACATATGTATTACTAAGATTTCAAGTTACAGAGTACATGGACATGATATTACAAATCCATACATCACATACCCAACCTTGGGCATCAAACAGACTCAACCAAGCGTAAGAACCACTCCAACAAGTGTGGAACAATGTGCCAAACAACTGAGTCTAGTTGTGGAGTTAGAAGCAAGTCCGTCTTCCATGACCGAGAATAAAAATAATACTATATTGATAGACGATGATAAAATATTATAATGAGGCTCACCTTTATAAGGCTTGAGCATGCATAATGAATGGTTACGCCCTTTCACCTTAGTAAATAATAATTTATTATTTATAATTAATATATCATTTAAATATTCATAACATTGCCTTCCCCTTGGGAAAGCTTTCTCCTCAAAGATTGTTTTTTTTAATGTCATCCTTCACTTTGATTATGTGTCGGTATTATAATCATATGAGACTTATTTTGCAGAGACTTGCACTTCCTTTCCATTGATGATTTTGCATTGTATTGTCTGATTGTTCATACATTTATGCTCTTGGGGGGTCCAGTCATTACCGCATCGACATAATGTGTTTTTCTTATTTTTTCTATTATCAGAGTAACTCTTAGACATTTCGACCTATTTTCAATTTCATAGGCATATGCTTGAGGTTTGTGGCACTGCTGACCGAGTGACCAATTATTTTCACAATATCAACACTGTGTCTCTTTTCCTTGCCGATAATTGTTATCGCCTCTTGTTTTTATTCCTTCCAATTTACGTTCTGCTGCTTTTGCTTTATGTCTTGCCACTTTTACGTTGGGTATGCCATGCATCTTTAATTATTTTTGGAGGTATGGTTTAAGACCTCCTAGATAGGTTTCGAGTCTTTGTTTATCAGATAACTCAAATAATTGTGTCGATAGGGATTCCCACTGATATGTGAATTGCTCCGACGCTTCCATCCTATTGTAATCTGGTCAATTTCTGAAAAATTCATCTTTTGCAATTCCTTGAAACCTATTAAAAAATCATTTTTGAACAAGTTCCAGGTGTAGGATAAATGGTCTCTTTTCCACCACATGTAGCAATTATAGACATACCCTTCCATATGCATTGGCGCATATTTCACCTTCTCCTCGTTAGATTGAATATTGTATATGTCGAAGTACTCTTCCGCTTTGTTTAACCAAACAACACATTGGTATTCACTTCCATTGTATTTCGACAACTCTATTTTTGCTTTAGGTGGGCACACTATGTAAAATTTGATATTGGTTGTCTTTTTCTTTACGGTTTGATGGTGGCTCAGAGCTATTGGATGATGCAACCGACATATTTTAACTGCTTCGTTGTTTGCGGTGATTTTTAGCCTTTTCTTTCTCTACTATCTTACTGATAGCGTCTATTTTGTTGTTTAATTGTGCCTCCATATCTGGTAGTACTTTTGTTTCTATCTCTTATTTAAGTGTCACATTATTAATCTTCATTTATTTTTGCAAATATTCTTGATTCGTGGTGAGTGTTTCCTATGTGGAAACATGAAATGAGGCATCTAACATGTTTGGATTGTTGACATGGTCTATACTAAGTATTAGTTTTTGTAACACCTCCATTAATGTATTATGGTCCTGCATCATGGTGCTCAAGTTATGTGTTATGGTGTTTATGTCTTAAGTCATAGTACCAGGGATAATTTTAGGGGCGAAATTTAGCCCAGTGGGCTATTTTTCGATGTTTTTCTCCCAAAAAAGATTCGCCATTTTGCATTTTTTGAAGCCCTGTTTCGCCCAATTTTGATGGGGTAAAATTTTTTCACCCTAAAAATCGCCAAAATATTATATAAATGACATAAAATCCTTGGAAATTAAAATATTTTTAGAAAAATATCGCCAATCATTTTATAGTTGGCATTTTAAGAATTGGTAATATTCGCCAACATTTATACACTTTTAAATAAGTATGGTTCCTTAAAATCATCCCTGCATAGTACTCATTTTGTCATCCAAGCCTTTTGTTTCTCGTTCACGATGTCCAATTTTTCATCTAGCCTTCTTCCTAGTACCATAACAACTTTGTCTTTGATTTCTTTCTTAAGCAC
Source organism: Pseudotsuga menziesii (assembly GCA_001517045.1). Taxonomy (NCBI): domain Eukaryota; kingdom Viridiplantae; phylum Streptophyta; class Pinopsida; order Pinales; family Pinaceae; genus Pseudotsuga; species Pseudotsuga menziesii. The sequence goes on from LPNX010028393.1 coordinate 19,232, forward strand.
TGTATTGTTTTTTTTTATTTCTTCCTTCAAGCTTTTTTGGTTAGCGACGAGGGCCTTGATGTCCTTATCCAATTTCTCAATTTGGTCTTTTAATTCAACCATGGTCTTGGTCCTTGTATGCAAGGTGTGTATTTTGACTCTATTTTGGATTATGGAGTGAAATGGAAAGACAAATTATTGTCTTTAATGATTAAAAATAAAAATCTATAATTATAATAATGATTCAAAATAGTATTATTATATTATGAATTTTTATTTTTATAATAGGTTTGTAATGGAGTAAAATAGATAACTATTAATACATTACAATTATTTGTTTTGATGTAAATTAGGTTTTACTTGGATGCAAGTTGGAGGGAATGGAGCGTAGAGGGGAGGAGGCGGGAAGATGGAGCAACAGAGAGTGGGGATGAGGGGGTCGTAGGGGTCGCAGGTGGTGGCACGATGATGGAACACAAGGGGTGGTTTGGTAGTGGAGCGTGGGAAGGAGGAAGGAGCGTTGAGCGAGAAGAGGGAATAGGAAGGCACAAAGGTGGAATGCAGGGTGATGGAGCATGAAGGAAACAACATAGGGAGTGACATTGGTGGAGACAGAGCAACTGGGGGGAAGGTGGAGTAGCAGCATGGGTTGGGGAGTGAGATGGGAAGAATGGATAGATCGACAAGGGGCTACAGATGGGGAGGAGGGCGTGGAGGTAGCAAGGGATTAGAATGTGTGATGTGGATGAATGGGGGTTGAGGAGAATGCGCATGGAAGGAAGAGGAGTAGTGAGAAGCGAGAGGAGGAGGTGGAGAGGGAGAGTGTGAGAACGAGAGTGCGGAAGGTGTGTGGGGGCAGAGATGAAACAATGATGGAGGTGATGTGTTGGGATTGGTAGCATGGAAGATGAGTGGGACAATGGGAGACATGTAGGGATGTGAGGCTGGCAGGATGCACGAGTGAGGGATGTGTAGGGGAGCAGCGGGTGGAGTGTAGAGATGGTGTTGCGAGGAAGAGTGGAAGGGTGAGCTGAAACCAAGATGAAAGTGGAAGAATTCGAATTCGAGCTTAGGCAAGGAAAAATTGATCTGATACCAAATGGAACAATCGAATCCGGTTGTGGAGTTAAGAAGTGAGTCTGTCTTCCATGATTGAGAATAAAAATAATAATATATTGATAGATAATGATAAAATATTACAATGAGGCTCTCCTTTATAAGGCTTGAGCATGCATAATGAAGGGTTACACCCTTTCACCTTAGTAAATAATAATTAATTATTTATAATTAATATATCATTTAATTATTCATAACAAAGTACACCATCACATGAAAGTATGGGAAATGGTGAAGCAGGAATGAGAGAAGGGGGAGACAGATGGAATATCGAACTATATGGACCTTCAACCTACAACTAAAAAACCTTAATTCAGTTCTAATGAGATTTCTGAATGGCCTCTCCATCAACCAACTTGGAAAGGAATCCAACTCCCTCGAAATTGATTCACAATTAGGGAGAGTGAACACTCACGGTGCAATGGACAAGCAAAAGTTCTCCAAAATGCCAAATTCCAATTAACAAATGATCAAAATCCAATGGCCTCTCCATCAACCAACTTGGAAAGGAATCCAACTCCCTCGAAATTGATTCACAAGTAGGGAGAGTGAACACTCATGGTGCAGTGGACAAGCAAAAGCTCTCCAAAATGCCAAATTCCAATTAACAAATGATCAAAATCCATTCTCCTTCCTCATGAAATCCTTTTTTAACTTCATGAGGCCTCCTAAGCTCTAATTTCCCTCCATGGGATTCCTCCAACTCATCTTAGTGGTTTAGTAACTCCTACAACACTTGTCTTCTTCTTCACGCTCCAATTCTTTCCCCAATTCGAATGGCTGCCTCTAACTCCCAAATGTGCCCTCTTGGTGGCTATTTTTAGCCCTGTCATATCATATTTTTCATAGGTCTTCAATCATGTCTGAATTTTTCATAGAATATTCCATCATTTATTGTCATAGAGTGCATGGAGTCTCCTTCCAAGTGGCACACATTGTATTCTTAGTCTCTTCCTCTTCCATGAGAGTTACTCTCCTCTACCGATTCAAATTACTTGGATCATGATATTCTATGTGGCACCACATCGCCATCCAAGAAATTTACATTGCCCATGGATTCGAATTTGGATGAAGGTCATGCCAAGTGTGTGGGAGAATGTAGCCATATAAGGACCCCATAAGCCTCCAATTTTATCCATGAACCAATGCCACCTTATTTTCTTAACATTTATTATTTATGTGACCCAATTTAATGTGAATATGGTAACTAAGGTCCTTTTTGGTCCCATAGCTCCACTATTACAAAATTTATGCCTCCAGCTCAACCTAGGGAACTAGTAGCTTAGTGAAACATTGTTGGAAAATAGTCTTATTTGGATGGGTACATGACATTACTCCCCACCCAATATTGCTTGTCCTCAAGCAATGCCAAGTTTAGATGCTGCAAAATTTGTTCATCTTCCCAACTGGCTTCCTCACTAGGAAAATATTTCCCATTGTACCAAGTATTCCTTTTATAGTTACACTCCTTAGATTTATTTCTCTTGTCTTCACTATTCTTTCTGGAATGAGAATGAGTTGTCCTTCATCATCCAAGGGAGGTAATGTTTCTGAAACTGAAATATTCTCTTTTCTTCCCTATCACCTTTTTAAGACATGAAACATGAAATACATTATGGATTTTACTTCATTTTGGAAGTTCCAATTCATATGTCACTTCTCCAACTTTTCGAACCATTTTGTAGGGACCATAGAACCTTGGTTTGATATTTTCTGAACCTTTTCCTTTTAAGGAGGTTTGTTTGTAGGGACGCAACCACAAATAAACTGATTCATTCACTTGGAAATGTCTCTCTACTCTATGTTGATTTGCATATTGTTTTGTTGGTTTTTGGAAACCTGTAAGTTATGTTTCAAAATCTTCAAAATCTATTGACTTTCTTCAATATAATCCTTGGATTTTTGAGCTCTAATATTACCGAATATGTGGTCAATAAAAGTGAATACAACATAACCATAAAGTACTTTTAGAGGAGACATGGTAATGGACATATGAAAAGTAGTATTATAGCAAAACTCACCCAAATGCAACCATTTGATCCATGCTTTTTGCTGGCCACTAAAATAGTTCCTCAAGTAAACTTCTGACCATTGATTTAGCCTCTCTGTTTGGCCATCGGTTTGTGGATTATATCTTGTTCTATGAGTCAATTTCGTTCCCACCATTTTGAAGAGTTCTTGCCAAAATGCACTAAAAAATATGCTATCTCTATCACTAACAGTGCTCTTGGGAAGCCCATGCAATTTGAAAACTTCTCTAAAGAATAGCTCATCCACTTGTGCATCAGTGAAGGATGTAGTAATAAAAAATAAATGAGAAAATTTAGTGAGTATATCCAACACTACAAATATGCAATCCTTACCAAGCACTTTGGGTAAATCAATGATGAAATCCATGGAAATGCTCTCCCATTTTTGTTTTGGTATAGGAAAGGGTTACAAGAGACCAACTGGATGATTGTGGTCTACTTTGTTTTACTGACATGTTGGGAATTCTTTCACATATTTTAGAACATAATTCTTCAATCTCTTCGAAGAGAATATTTCTCTCAACATTCTATATTCTTTGAAGAAACCATGGTGGCTTGCTAAAGGAGAATCATGAGAACTATTCAAAAGTTTTTGCTTCAAGATCGAACCAAGGACCAAATAGATTCTATATTTGTAGTATATGATTCCATCCAACACCTTATACCTATCATCATTGTTAGTCCCATCAAAAATTTCACAAGAAAACTTATCCTTAGCATATTCTACTTCTAATATAACTTTCCAATCTTATGCAACATTGATTAGAGAAATAGAGAGTCTTCTAGATGATGCATCTAATAACACATTATTCTTTCCCTTTACATATTAAATATAAAAATCAAATTCTTGAATATTAATCACCCACTTTTTTTTGTCTTTCATTTAGATCCTTTTGAGTGAGGAAGTATCTGAAGCTATTATGGTCAGCCTTTCGCACAAACTTGTTTCCCCCCAAGTATTGTCTAAACTTGATCAAAGCATACATGACCGATAACATTTATTTGTCATAAATAGAGTAAATATTCTCATGTGGTTGTAGATTACTACTCTCGAAAGTTATTGGGTGTTGTCCTTGCTTTAGGATTGCTCTAATTCCCTCCCCTAATGCATCACACTCCAAGAAAAATGGTTTATAAAAGTAAGGTAATGCAAGAATAGGACAATTACTTATTACCTATTTCATTCTTTGGAAAGCCTTTTCATCCTCTTCATGCCATTGGAAAGCATATTTCTTTATCAAGTCAGTGAGAGGTGACGTGAGTTGGGATAACCTCCTCACAAATTTCCTATAGTAGGTACAAATCCCAATGAATCCCCTCAATTCAATGATATTTTTGGGACGTGGCCATTCAATAATGGCTTTTATTTTATCCATGTCCATCTTCACACCATCTTGACCAATGATGTGTCAAAGATACAAAACTTTTGTCATACCAAAATCACATTTTGACAGCTTAGAAAACAAAGATTGATCATGCAGAATTTTCAAGACAACTTCTAGATGATGCAAGTGTTCCTTCCATGTCTTACTATAAATAAGAATATCATCAAAGAAAACTAGTACAAAATTATGAAGTTTCTTGTGGAAGATATTTCTCATGCATGGTTGAAATGTGGCTGGATAATTTGTCAAGCCAAAAGGCATGGCAAGGAACTCAAAGTGACCATAGGGACATCTGACAACAGTCTTTGGTATGAATCCCTCCCTTATTTGAATTTGATGATAACCAGATATGAGGTCAATATTTGAGAATAACTTGGATCCATGGAGCTCATCCATGAGTTCATCAATACTTGGTCTTGGATACCTATTCTTCACTATCTTCTTGTTCAAGGATCTAAAGTCAATGTGCATCCTTAAGGTTCCATCCTTTTTCTTCACCATGACAACTGAAGAAGCACAAGGGCTTGTGCTGGGTCTTATGAGACCTAATTCCAATAGTTCTTTAATGGCCTCCTAAATATCATCTTGAATAATTTTAGGGTGTCTATAGGGATTCATTTTTATAGGTCGAGTCCCTATCTCTAGTTCAATGGTATGCTCCACCCCTCAGTCAGGTGGCCTTCCTAGAGGAAGATCTCCAAAAACCTTCTCATACTTACTCAACAACTATTTTATCTCCTTGGGATGTTTGGAAACCTTCAAGTGAGGCTTGGTATATGTGATCAAACATTAAACAACCCATTCAATGTTCTCATGCCTCAAGATATACCTCATACTATGAGAGGACACCACTTGATGAGGGTAAGTGTGTGTTCCTCTCAACAAGATGGGTCTCCATTTCGAATTTTTGAACCTCATTTCAGGGACTTGATAGTTCACTGTATGATTCCCTATAGAATTTAACCATTGGAATCCCAAAACCACATTTTTATCATCCACATCCACTACATAGAAATGATCAGTAACAATGTAATTTCCTGTAGTAACTTGAAGCTTTGGAATCCATTTGGCACAGTCCATAGAATTGTTAGCTGTGATGATTAATGTGAAGCATTCAAAATTTTTAGCAGGTATATTTCTCCTTTCAACAAATGCTACATCTATGAATTTATGAGTGTCTCCTCCATCAACTAGCATTGTAACCCTTTGTCCTTGTATGGCGCCCTTGAATCTAAGGGTGTGAAATCGAGGCACACCTGAAAGTACTACAATTTTTCCTTTCTCCGGAGAAGGATTCTCTTCTTATGTTGTATCATACCCCTCTTCTTGGGATACAATTTGTACTTTTTCCTCCAACTCATCCTCATCATATTCAGATAAGACTTCAATGTAGTGTGCCTTCCCCTTAACACACCTATGTCTAGGAAGCCAAAGCTGTTGGAATGTGAAGAACAATTAATCCCCTTGATTTATTTTTTTCTTGGTACCTCCTTAGTTTCATTAACAAAAGAGTCCATTTTCCATGGTTTCCTCCCTTCTTTGAATTTGGAAGGAAAATCAGGCTTAGGGGGATACCGAGTTGTTGGCAGCACATTCAGCAAATCTCTTATCAAATTTATGGCATCCTTAAATGTAGTTGGCTTTTGGGATTTCACCAGCCCTTTCACAGGTTCTGAAAACCCCTCAGTGTATAGTGGAACCAATCAAACCATAGAGATATCAGAAACCATCACTGAGAGATTTTGAAATTCAAGCATATAGGATTCATGGGTCCCAGTTTGCTTCAACTGTGCCAATTATTTGAAAGGAAGTTCAGGTTCTTTCCTATTGAATCTCTCCACCAAGGATTTGGAAAACTCTTCATAGGATGAAATCTGATTATGTTCCAAGATATTAAGACCATATAACCACCAATCATTGGCTTCTCCCTCAAGATTTAGCATGGCCATTTTCAATGCATCCTCTTCAACCATATGATTCATCTAGAAATACACATCTAGTTTTTGTATCCAAGCATTAATAGACATTTGGGAAGAGACATCAAAGGAAGGAATAGTTACCTTTCATATGGTATACTTCAACTACTTATTTAGAAAATGTTTCATATCCTCATTTCCTCCATACTTGAGTTTTCTATAGACCTCGAGGAATTGGTCGAAAGGCAGGGTTTTTGTACATTCTTCACTTAGTTGCTACCACTCATTTATTGTTTCCTTCATTCCATAAGGAGTGCCAAGGTTCTCTTTAGAATTTAAAAACTTAGGAGTGGTAGGTATGGTTTGATTCTTGAATTCACGGGGTTTATTGTGAGGTCCACTCTTCGAGAAAATAGTTTCCCCATAGGTCTTCTTCTCTTCATGATGTGAACTACTACTACTTCCTGTTGGCAACTTACTCCCAACTTGGATAGACAACAATTCAAACCCTTTCATAATTTGCTTCTTCATATAATCAAAATATGGCTTCATGAGTGTCTTAAATTCTTCTTCTTTATCATCCATAGCTTCGACTCCTAGTTTAACCTTAACCACCACTAAAGTAGAATTGACGTCTTCTTCTTATTCTTCTCTAATAACAATATCTTCAGTTTCACTCTCTAATTGAGGAATATAATAATCAATAAACATGAATAGATAAATTCCATAGGTTCCAAGGCCATGCTTTGATACCAATGTAATAACCCTACTTGATTTTTTTTGGAGAAAAGTACAATATGGGTAAATTCGAGGTTAACTAGTCATGACTCTAGGGGGTTCCAACTGACACCAAATGGTACCAAATTTGAAATGAAATGGTATGGTGAGTCTTAGTACATCCCAGTATGTCCTCTAAACACTTTGGGTCTGAATTTAATCCTCTGCAACTTGGTTTGGGACTAATGAGAGAAAGTGCAATTTGTATAGGAAAATGAGGTCAAATTCCCCCTAGAGGTGGAGGCCAAATTGACTTCCCAACTCAAGTACAGACTCCAAAACTTTAGAACATAGTATGAGGATGAATTTAAGACATCAAGGTATGTCCTTAATCATGGTTATTATCTCTGCAAATTGATTATAATGTGCAACATTCATATGGAAACTTTTAGGGAAATTGCTTAAGGGAATTAATGACATTACTAGCTCGATTTTGAATCATAAAAAGTATATTGAATAGTTTAGATAATAGATGATAAATAGAGACTATATACAGCAAATAAATTTCTTCCCCAACAACATAAAATATCAGAGAAATTCCTTCGTACATATATGATATACAACTCTTTCAAAATGGAATCCAAATACATGAAAACCAGTGGTTTAATAGCATGGAAATGAAAGCTTTTCACATATGTATTATAATTATATTTCAAGTTATAGACTACATGGAAATGATATTATATATCCATACATCACATACCAAATTTTTGACATCAAATAGACTCAACCAAGCACAAGTACCGCTCCAACAAGTATGTCATCACATGAAAGTATGGGGAATGGTGAAGTAAGAATTATGAGAGAAAGGGGAGATAGATGGAATATAGAACTATATGGAACTTCAACATGCAACTAAAAAACCTTAAATCATCTCCAATGAGAGGTATTCATGTCCTCTCCATCAACCAACTTGGAAAGGAATCCAACTCCCTCGAAATTGGTTCACAAGCAGGGAGAGTGAAAACTCACTGTGCAATTGACAAGCAAAAGCTATCCAAAATGCCAACGATAAAAAAGATCAAAATCCATTCTCCTTCCTCATGAAATAATTTTATTAACTTCACGAGGCCTCCTAAGGTCTAATTTTGTCCCATTGGATTCCTCCAACTCATCTTAGTGGTTTAGTAACTCCTATGACACTTGTCTTTTTCTCCATGCTCCAATTCTTTCCCCAATTTGAATGGCTACGTCTAACTCCAAAATGTGCCCTATTGGTGTCTATTTTTATCCCTATCATGTTGTATTTTTCATAGGTCTACAATCAGTTATGATTTTTTCATATTTGTCATAGAATCTTCCATCATTTGTTGTCATAGAGTGCATGGAATCTTCGTCCAAGTGGCACACATTGTCTTCTTAGTCTCTTACTCTTACAAGGGATTTAATCTCCTCTACTAATTAGAATTCCTTGGATAATTATATGCTATGTGACACCACATCAACCTCCAATAATGTTACATTCCCCATGGATTCGAATTTGGATGAAGGTCATGCCAAATGTGTGGGGGAATCTAGCTATCCAAGGACCCAATAAGCCTCCAATTGTCTCCATGAACCTATGCCACCTTATTTTCTTAACATATATTATTTGTGTGATCCAATTTAATGTGAATATGGTAACTAAGGTCCTTTTGGGTCCCATATCTCCCTTATTACAAAATTTATGCTTCCACATTAACCCAGGGAACTAGTAGGTTAGTGAAACATTGTTGGAAAGTAGTCTTAAATTATTTGGATGGGGACATGGAAATGATAGATATATTTGAAAAGAATGGCTTACAAAACATAAGCATATTACCCTATAATATATATCACCACAACAATAGAGAAGAGAGATCCAATGCAACCCTGCAAAACAACTGTATGCAATCGTATTAAACTTGTCGTATGCCTAGCATATTAATAACAAGACAAAAAACCATAGCAAGTAGAAGGTAGCGCATATAAGGCTCTGTAAGCATACTGGGAGAACCACATAGTGCGTTCATAAGGAGGATCTACCTAAAACTCCCTCAACGCAAACATTAGCACCCTTCCTTTCCTCAATTAGCTTTAACTAAATGTTCACTGTCTTCAACTGAAAGTGAACTAACTCGAACTGAATGTTAACTATCTTGAACTGAATGTTAACTTACTTGAACTCAATGATAACATACTTGAACTGAATGTTAACCGACTGCTGATCAATTAGTTAACATGATAACTTAAGTACCATCAATGCTTCACTCTTAGTGCCCTCCATGCACAATTTCTATTATTAACTTTTGCATGGATCTATTTAATTAACTGATGCCGTTGATTGATGAACATTAATCTTTTCTTTACTTAAATGATTAAATTCATTAATAGTTCGACTAATTCTTTGACTAAGGAATTGATTGAGTCATTCATATTTTATTGAATCTTTATAACTTGAGTTCACTCAGACATTTGCATGGGAAATTCGAATTCTCTTTTTCTATGCTTTATCTCTTTATCATTAAATAATTAATGCATGGTCCATATGTGTATTATTGATCCATCTTATCATATCATACTCATAAGAACTATTCCATACATATTGATGATCATACCCTGGGCCATATAGTCATATGCTAAAGTAATTCACTCTAGGGGTAGCTAAGCCCTAAAGGAGACTTACAACACTTAGTGACCATGACTAGAAATATATCACATAGTATAACCACCTCAACAAATGGAGGTCAAGAGTCTTGATACAACATAAGAATTCAATATTGATACAACACAAGATCATATCCACAATTGGAGATCCATTCTCACAGGGTACCGTCTATTAGAATCATTGAATTGATACAACACAAGTCTAGACTTGATACAACGCAAGTCCACAGTCTTGATACAACACATGACTAATCTTGATAATACTTACAAGACTCGGCTTGATGTTACTCATAAGTTTTACAATACAACATCGCCACCTTAGTCATATGAGGATAATTAGGACTTGATATGACTCACAAGTCCAAATTAATATTACTCACAAGTGCGGAGAATGACTCATGATGCTGTACAATCAACACTCCCACTCGGCGAGGGAGACATTCTCTGCTTTACTAGGAATTTCCTGCCATACCAAGCTTATGTCAAAAGTATCTCAACTTCATCACTGACAATGGCTTGTCCTCAAATTTGTAATATGCTCATAAGTAGCTATGTACTGAAATATTTTCTTTATAGGACCATGAATTCATTGAAGTAAACCTTCATCTCAATGTGTTCTATTGTAACACATATGGTTTTTCAAAAATCTTGACTATTAACACCTAATAACTATAGGCTTCAAGTCTTTCACCCTAGCAGGTAGCATCCCAAGCTACATTACTCCTCGGCAGGTAGTACTATCTGAAAATTACATTTAGCTTATGTAGTACTAACCACAATACACATAGATAATCCCAATATATATAATAGGTATACTATGTATCAAAATACAATAAATAACCTATTCTAATGTACCTGAAAGGTACTCAAACATATGCTTATCCACAAGCATAAAAAATGCAACAGGCCTTCTAGGTACTTTAAGAGACAAACCAACTACTTATTAAAAGCAACATCATCTGAATTCGATCCAGAATGCAGTTTCTATAAACTAAAAACTATGGATTTTATATTCATCATAAACAACCCATTAAATGTATAATTATCATGCAGAAATAAAAATCTTATATTTTCTTTCATTTTTCAACATTTGTTGACTACAAGAATCTTCTACCATCTAAAGAAGTTCTTAGTGAGATTTCCATTCTTTGTGATGTTCTTCAAGGCCTTATCTCTTTCATAGTGATTTCATATCACAGTACCCCACATAGCCAATTGTATGGATATCTAACCTCTCAAAGAGTTTTGATTTTTCTATAACAATTCAAACTATAACTCTTCTAGAGTATCCAATAGTCTCAAAGACTTTGACCATGTCTCTTCTAATGTGGATTCTCTCCACAAGGTATCACAACCCTTAGCTTTTTGAGTCATGTACCATGACTAACTAGTTTGGGGACTTTTAACTGTTGTTGCCTATGAAGATACATCAATACTCCCTCTTCAACTAGAGAAGTCTTTTATACTATAACAAGCTTGGTATGGATAGAGGCTTAGTAGATATGCTGGTAATTCCACTCATCCGTGGATATGTATAGGAGTTACACAACTCCTTTCTGCACCATGTATCAGATATAACTAACTAGGAGCTTTGTAAAGTTTTACTGTTTTACAATATTATCTACCTGAGCAACATCTTTGATGTGGTATTTCTTGATCACTATACTAGCTAGAATCCATATGTTTGTGAAACTTACTTTCATTGACTAAGACATGTTTGAATCCACATACTCTTGTACCAAGTAGGTAACACAACACATTCACATTTATCATATTTATCTTTATGTGTGTTGTCATGGATTTACAATCAATTGTTCTTAAATCCTTTCAAAAAATCTTCTGAACAAATTTTCTCAACAGAAGAAAATTCTTATCCAATGACTGTTACACCTCTAAACTTTAGAATCATCCAAGATTCTTACGTATAGATTCCTTTTGAATATGAGCACCATTAAGGTTTCTACATAACATGATTTTAATTAACCAAATCCATTAGGTTTCCAAGAACTAGAAAATCTAGCTTCTCCCTCTCAACATCTAGGATGTGAGAATCATAATTTGAGTCCTCCATCATAGATACTCACAATCCTCTATGTCTAACACATATACGAATATAACTAGGATAAATGAATTACCTTCAGAAGTCTTTACTTCTCTCATAATATTATTAGGGATTCTATTTTGACTTCTTCCCAAGAAACATAGGAATTTCCCAATCTACTCTTTTTTAGGACCAACCATCTGAATGACTCCATGTCATTCTCTTCTTGTAGGTCAGGACATATTTTTTTCTCTACAAGAAAAATTAGTCAAATGATTCATCACATTACATAACTAAGAAATGTAATCACATGAAAACTTTCAACATATTGACAATGGTTCACACAGTTATGTACATAGACTAAATCAATGTTTTGACATAAAACCATTCATATTTCATAAATAAATTATTCATCCACATAATCATATATCATAAAAAAATCATGCATGTTTATATTCATATCTCATGAACAATCATGCAACCCTATACTTTTCTTAACTTAAATATAACATGAGTTTTACTATTTACCAATAAATAGAAGGATTTTAACATATGATTTTAATCATGTTATACTATAACATCATTCCTAATCCCATGAATACATTAAAAAAACATTTAAATAAGATTTTATAAAAGCATACGATAATAAAAAAAGCATGCATAGTATACCTCATGAATTTTGTTATTTTCCAATAAAAGAAATACAATCAACATATATGCTCAATATGTTTATATCAAAACACAATTCCTAATTCCATGATATAGATCTCTATATGACTGTTATGAAACACATGCAAAATCATATAGATATAAAGAGCATATAATAAACAAAATACAAGTACTTATATTTTATTGTTTTGTGTGCCACTCTTTATATATGCTTCCTTGCAAAGATTACTGGAGTCCCTCGGTCTTAATATCCTTGCAAATTTGAGTGCATGTAGGAGATAGTGAATCTTTGCATGGAGAAATTGGATCCCATGCAAGATGGAGCAAATGCTATTCTTAGGAAAAACTTATTCTGACGATCACCATCCTCTTCTTTGGATGAGTTCTCAAATCTAAGAGGCTCTCATTACACACAACATCCATTGAAGAAGAATAATATCCAATACACAAATCCCTAGGTTGTTCAACCAATTCGTCAAGATTGGAAAGACGTCCATAACACAAATTATGAAAACTTCATCTTCAAATACCTGATCCTATCTCCCAAATGGTTGTGAATGTTTGAAATCCACTCAAAATTAAGATAAATCATCTCATTTGGGAAGTGGGTTTTCAATAGGTTTGGCAGATTCCTCACGGATTGATCATAAATGCTCCAAAACAATTGTCTCCTGGAAAGTGACAATAATTGTGCATACTGACTTGCTCTTGGATTCACCCTGCATTGGATGAAGGAACCACAATCATTGTGGATATGTAGCTATCCTCCAATATGTCCAATACCATTTCCTTGCATGTGTTGTTGAAATTTCCCTCAAGATGGTCTTTCTATCGAATGAAGATCGATGTCATGGATACAATATTTTTCTCAACTCTTCAAGATCTACGTAGGCTTTAGTTTGCTGCACAAAACTAAGCTCCTTCACGCCCTTTGCTCTGATACCATGTTGATGTTTGAGCAAAATCAGATAAGCTTGAACTTTAAAAAAAATTCGATCAGTTTCATCACATATGAATCTCATAAATCGGGCACATATGAATCTCATAAATATATCAGCCACATTTAAATCTCATAAATATATTAGCCACATAAATAGGCTCCATAAATTAGCCATATAAACTAGCTATATAAATCGACTCCATAAATCATCCATATAAATTAGTCAACCTTGAGAGCCAAGATATACCCCGGGAAAACCCTCCAAACACGGAGGATGAAAACACAACAATTCTTTGAGTATGATAGATATATTTGCAGAGAATGGATTACAACACATAAGTAGATTGCTCAATAAGAAATATCACCATAGTAGTAGAGAAGAGAGATCCAATGCAACCCTGCAAAAAAAACTGTATGCAGCTATATTGAACTTGCCATATGCCTAGCATATTAAGAATAAGCCAAAAACCCTAGCATGCAAAAGGTACAGCATAGGAGGCTTAGTAAACACACTGAGAGAACCACATAATGTGTTCATAGGGAGGAGATAACTAGAACTCCCTCCATGATAACATTAGCGCCCTTCCTTTCTTCAATTAGCTTTAACTGAATGTTCACTATCTTCAACTAAAGTGAACCGACTTGAACTAAATGTTAATTGCCTTGAACATAATGTTTAACTGACTTGAACTGAACGTTAACTTACTTGAACTGAATGTTAACTGATTGTTGATCACTTAGTTAGCAGGCTAACTTAAGTGTCATTAGTTCTTCACTCTTAGTGCCCTCCATGCACAATTTATATTATTAAATTTTGCATGGATCTCTTTAGTTAAGTGATGCATGTTGATTAATGAACATTAAGCTCTTCTTTACTTAAGTGATTACATTCATTAATAGTTCAACTGATTCTTTGACTAAGACATTGATTGAAGAATTCATATTTTACTAAATCTTTATAACTTGAGTTCACTCACACATTTGCATGGGAAATTCAAATTCTCTTTCTCTATGTTGTATCTCATTATCATTAATTAAATAATGCATGGTCCATACGTCTATTATTTATCCAACTTATCATATCATACTCAAAAGAATTATTCCATGCATGCTGATGATCATATATATTACCCGAGGCCGTATAGTCATATGCTAGAGTAATTCACTATAGGGGTAGCTAAGCTCTAAAGGAGACTTATAGTGCTTAGTGACCATGACTAGCAATATATCACATAGTATAACCACCTCAACAAATGGAGGTCTACAATTTTGACACAATACAAGACTTCAATCTTGTTACAACACAAGATCATCTCCAGAATTGGAGATCCATTCTCATAGGGTACTGTGTATGGGAACCATTGACTTGATACAACACAAGTATAGACACTATACAACACAAGTATATAGTATTGATACAACAAAAGATCAGTCTTGATATTACTCACAAGACTCAGCTTGATATTACTCACAAGCTTTACAATACAACATCACCACCTCAATCATATGAGGATACTTAAGAATTGATATGACTCACAAGTTTGACTTGATACTACTCACAAGTTCGGAGAATGACTCCTGATGCGGTACAATCAACAAAGCCACCACCATCAACATGGTTTATGCCACTGCACGTTCCACCAGTGGCATCACGAAAGGTAAGCTTAATGCAATTATGAGCCACTTAACCGTTTAATTATTTCTTGGAATTAATGCAGTATGAAAAGGGAATGATACCATCCCGCCATCGAGACATGGACGCCCAAAACCATTAGTTGTGGGGGGTGTGTCATTCCCAAGGACTAACCCTATCAAACCACACAGGGAAACTAATCCCCCATGTGATTAGACTCATCTAAATGGGAAACTTGCCTAATTTAGCTCAAAAGCTACACCACCTTTCTGTTTATGCATGCAAACTGAACTTGCACTTTTAGTAAAGATCTATTGTAACTTTCAGAGACTTAGCAAAGATCTAATTGACAATGAGGATGGGGGGAGCAGCAGTACCACATGAGCCAAAAAATATGGAGCGACTACAAATGAATGGAGAGGCGTATCAGTTGTTCTAGGGTATTGGTTGGGTGGTTTATTTTGAGAAGCTACAAGAATTTGATGAGGAGATAATGCTAGAATTTGCTCAAAACTTGGTCAACGACAAATCTACAATCAAATGCATGGAGATTTCAGTCACAGAGGGAGGTATAACTAGGGAAACCCGACTCCTGAATAGAGAAAATTTTAAGAGCCCCACTAAATTTAGATGTATAATAAATGGAAAAATCCCCATGATATATGAGAAAGTGTGAAGGCTTTTTCATCAATAATATAGTAAGTACCAATAATTTTGCTGAGAAAGTGTGAAGGCTTTTTCATCAATAATATAGTAAGTACCAATAATTTTTTGGCAAATCTTTCAATAAATTATAAAATCTCGTATAAATTAGGTGAAATTTTCACATAATTATTACATCTTGCATAATAATGACAAATCTTTGATGAAACTATAAAACCTGAATCAAGAGACCAATAATTTTGTTTAAATATACCAATTCCTCTTGAATTCAACATCTATAATTAATCAAAGAAAAAAATAACTATGCAAATTGCATTGTTTAATACACATACTTATGAAAAATTTAAAACCATATTTTTCAAATCAAGAAAATTTGAATTTTCACTTTTCTTAACTTGTATCCACTTTGGGAAAACACATGTTACATTTACATTTGTAGACCATATAAATAATGTAAACCATATCAATAATACTATTCATGAATAAAGTTAAACAAACCGCAAATTTTTTACATGAAAAATCCAACTACAATATTATTTTATCCCAATAATATATCGACCTAACATTTATTAAATGCAATGTGCTTTATACACCAACAATAAAGCGCATATAAAGAGAATTAAAAACGTGAGAGATCAATATATTTTAGAAAATGTTTTTGGAAACTATTTATATATAGATATAATGTGATTGATTGATTTTGATTTTTAAATAAAAATTACATTCTTGTTATAAATCTATTATCTTAATTATATATATATATATCATTCTTGATGTACCCATTAATGGTATATACATATATACCATTTTTGCAAAGTAGACTCAACATATCGTTGCACGCTTGTGGTTAATGTGTTTATTCTTTTATGAAAAAAAGTCTATATATTAATAGTTTATATATATATACTCATTAATGATATATACATATACATATATATATCATTTTTTATGTACTCATTAATGGTATATACCTATATATACCATTCTTGCAAAGTAGACTCAACATATCGTTGCACACTTGTGGTTAATGTATTCATCTTTTTATAAAAAAAAAATCTATATGCTAATATTTGTACCATTATTTCTCTGTCTCTCTTTCACTACATAGTTATGTCGTTAACCTTTACATCAACACATGAATTCTCTTAGCACATTGCATATCACACAGGGAATCCCTATGATCTGCTCAAAACAACATATACAACGTATACAATATTAAATTAAATGTTATTGATTTTTAAATAAAAAAGATGATGGTTACAAAAGAGTGTGACTAAGGGGTAATTTTGAGTAAAAGCAGGTGGGTCATCCATGAGAAATTTTTATGGAAGCAAATATTGGAGTAAGAGACTCGTTCAACTGCAGAGAGGAGAGTGGAAAATCAATTGTATTGGTATTTTTGAATAACACTTTCCTTTTTTCAAATAACCTTTTAAATTGAGTTTAAGAAAATGAATAGGGTTAGTTGGAGATGAAGGAGCAAATATGATATCAATAAATAAAAATGATTCGATCAAGTAGCCTTTTATTGATTATGCTAATTATACCATCCAGATGCTTCATATAGGGATGAATCGGTCACTTGTAACCACTATTCCCAAAAAAAATTGAGAAATGTAGTCGCCTAAAAATTCGGGCGAATGGAAGCTAGAAGACTTGTTCACACCAATTGGGGAAGGCTAAATCGCTCCAATAAATCCTTATTTCTAGAAAATTGAGGTGAATAGAAGATGGTAGTTAAAATTTGATGGTGTAAAATCAAAATTTTCTCTCTCCTTGATAAATACACATGGGCTAACAACCCTGACATATAATTATTTTTTAAATAAATTATGGGTAAAAGAAAATAATAATAATAAAATATTACTAGACAAAAATCTCGCCCAAGTAAAATTGGAAACCCCTTCAAATTCCCCATGGGTGAAATTTCACCCCTAAAATTTTCCTTGCTCCTGATGGTCATGGAATCATGGTTTGGTAGAAGAACATCACTAACACAACAAACAAATAATTTTGCAGAGAAGATGAGATTTTTCAGTGGTGGGGGAAAGGATATTCTTGGAATTCATTACCTATCATATAGAAAGAGGCGACCTTGTTCATCCAAAAATACTTCACCTGTGAGGGTCAATACTAGGTAATTTTCACTTACCACCTCAAATTATTGACTTCTATGAGGAACTCTTAGCGATTGAATATTCCTTATTTCCTTTTTGGATTGTTACAATTGATGGCAAGGTTTGCAAGGGGTGGAAAACACCTCTTAGTAGCACTAGCGAATCATGGGTTAGTCAAATTCCTCATCCTTGATTCCCTTAAGAATGCTGAATCATCATCGAACCAATTTTTGGGTTTTCCAAAACATTTTGAAGAAGGGAAGCAGGGTGAGGAGATGGTGCATGAAGAATTGGGTAATGAAGAACAATGAGGAGACAATCATCAACCATAAGAAAACATGATGAAAGATCCATTGGGGAAAACGTGGTAGGAGCAACAACCAATTGACGTTGAAGCAGGAGTTTGAGTGAAGGTGATGAGGTTGACTATAATGATGACCCAAAAAAGGAGAATGAACAAAATGGGAATCACCCCATGTTGACGCTCTCAAAAAGTGATGTGGAAATCTTCAAACAAGACCCCCTTGAAGAAAATCGTCAGCCTTGTATTATTGCGGAAAGCCCCCTACACCACAAAGAAAAAAGAAGAGGGTTGCAGAGTTCGTGGCATTTTTTCCTATGCATAGGATGAGATCGATGGGTTTAGAGCCAACCATTATAGAACCTCTTGCCATTACTCCTAGAGATGCTACACAAGAACCAACTATAAAGGAGGGTGGGATGGAAGAACTCGGTATGGAAAACTTGAAGAACTTGGTGATTGAAAAAGGTTAGAATCCTATGGGTACTTTTCTAAAACATGGTATAAAAATGCCACACTTGCTCCATAAGAACCAAGTTTGGGCTTAAGAGGGGAAGATGTGGTGACCACTACACAGGAAGTAGTGGAAGTAACAACTACAAGGGGTTCCATGTCTGCTCCAAAAGAACTAGGCATGAGCACCAATGTGGAAGAAGACTTGACTCAACTTAAAAAGGGGACTCCTCCTAGTGTGACCTTTAGTCCAACAGCGACTGACTACACAATTGTTACACAAGAACCACCTGACGAAATAATGACAAGGGGTGAGAGTGTGCCAAAAGAAGTGCACATGTCATCTTGACCCGAATTTGTTATGTCAGATATAATTCCATATCCACAAGAACCCAGAAAGGACACGACTGGGGATGGGGATGCACAAGGACCAACTACCAAAGCACTAGTTAATATAGAAGCTGATACACAAAGACCTGGTACCACTGCATTTAATCCAACTAAAGTTAATATGGAGGAAAAAGGAAAAGAAGCTCCTAAACAAAGAGAACCAGCTAAAACTTTAGTTGGGGAAGAAGCCCTTGCGTCCATGTTTGTTAAGGTAAAAAATGAAAAAGGGAACCTAGTGCAAGGGGCATGCAAAATAAAACCCCTTCCATGATGAAGAAGATTGCAAGGATAAACAAAACCAATTAGAAATTGAGACAAAATATCAGGGAATTGAAGAAACCGATTAAGAAACTATCTAATGGCACAAGGATGGAAACCATTGCCAGGAAAACTCAAACCTTTGAGAGGAATTTTTCTCCAAAGAAGAAGGAATGGAATATTAATAGTGGGGAGACAAAACGATTTTCAGTGTGGGAATATATTTTGAATGGAGATGGATATAAGACGGTAAGGAAGGAACAATGAGTAACTTCCACTCAGATTGACCTACATTCTCCCCTGCTATTATAGGTCGAAAAGGATAAATGGAAAGCATTAGAAGAATCACTGTAGGAGGGAGTGGTTTCTATATCAATGTATCAATATACTATAAGGGTCATGGAAAGAAGGAATGCATAAGAACTTGTTGTCTATTGGATAGAAGAAGAAAAGTGGAAGAGGGACAAAAGAAAACTGAACATAGCACAAGAAAATATTAATAAATAGGAAGAGGAGAAGCAAATGATGAAAAACTTGTTCATTATATGTTAGGTTCCATGACACCCTCCCCAGTATATGCCTTCTTGTTCTTAAAAGAACAATTTCTACTCTTTTGAAGGGAGGAGACCTGTGGTGGAAGTTTGAATTCTCGATAGTTTCAGACCCTAAAGCAGGTCCATTGTCACGAGAAGATTCTTGAAATCCGTCACGGATATAAGCTCGTCATTTGTTTTATTAATATTTAGTTTTTGGGATGAGTAGGGTTTGTTGTAGGGTTCAGTTTGTCGGTTGGTGAGATTGAAGTTTAATGTTTTCATTATTGTTAGTATGATAACCATTTTTTATTTAATTTTTCTATGTTAAGGTTTTTAATTTATTGATTATTATTAATATTTTTGAATGGCTAGTGTTAATATTCAAGTTAATGTTAATATGTTAGTGTTTTTTGTTTTTTAATTTAATGCTTTTTGTTATATTTTAGAATTAATGTTAATGTTTTCAACTAAATAATATTTTTATAATGTTGTTATTTTTAATTAATGTTGATATTTTTAACTAATTAATATTTTTAATTTAATGTTAATTTTAATATTAGTATGATTATTATTTGAATTAGTGGTTAGATTAATGTTAATAATGGTTTGTTGCTCGTTGGTAAGGTTCTAGTTGTCCATTGAGGTTTTTAGTTGATTAAGTCTTGTTGTTTTTTATTTTTGTTTTTAAGGATCTCAACGGCTGGTTTCCAGGAGTTATTTAGTTTTAGGCCATCATCCCAGTTGATGTTGTTAGGGTATTTTTCAAACAACACTATTGAGAAGAAACTACTCCAAGGAGTTGATACCATTCCTTTCTCATGCACTAAAGTCTACATCGGTGAGACTAGTCGCTCAATTATGACTAGATTAAAAGAACATGGTTTTGATATACACCATTGCAGAGTTAAGAGCTCTGCCATAGCTGAACACTCATGCAATACCAAACACCATATATGTCTAGGAAAAGAAGAGGTACTCGCAACCATCCCTCATCACTTCAAACGAAAAATAAGGGAAGCACTGGAAATTGAAAAATACACTAACAACATCAACCAGGATGATAGAATCAAACTAAATAACTCCTGGAAACTAGTCGTTGAGATCCTTAAAACCAAAAAAAAAAAACAAGACTTAATCAACTAAAAACCTCACCAGACAACTAGAACCATACCAACGAGTAACAAACCATTATTAACATTAATCTAACCACTAATTCAAATAATCATCATACTAATATTAAAATTAGCATTAAATTAAAAATATTAATTAGTTAAAAATATGAACATTAATTAAAAATAAAAACATTACAAAAATATTATTTATTTGAATACATTAACATTAATTAAAAAAAAAAAACAAAAAACATTAAATTAAAAAACAAAAAACACTAACATATTAACATTAAATTGAATATTAACACTAACAATTCAAAAATATTAATAATAACAAGAAATTAAAAACATTAACGTATAAAAATTAAATAAAAAATGTCTATCATACTAACATTAATGAAAACATTAAACTTCAATCTCACCAACTGACAAACTGAACCCTACAACAAACCCTACCCATCACAAAAGCTAAATATTAATAAAACGAACAACAGACTTATATCCGTGAAGGCTTTCAAGAAGCTTCTCTTGACAATGGATTGCTTTAGGCTCTGAAACTGTCGAGAATTCAAACTTCCACCACAGGTGTCTTCCCTTCAAAACTACAATTGTGGAAAAAATGAATAATGCAATCTATACTCTTTCAACTGATAGCTATGGTTGACAGTAAGAGTTATTTTCTCATTGATGTTAAGGAGTTCTGAATCTAGGTGGATGTACTTACTCAATAATATTTATATGAATTTTATTTTCATGATTTTATCTTGCACCTAGAATGAGATTTCAACCATGTGCTTTATAATGGGGACCTACAGTTAAGGGATTTTGTGTCTTACATGATCAACCAGATTAGGTGGAAGGTATCCCAAGATACTTTGGAGTTGAATCAGGCTATATGTGAACTAAGTATCAAGGAAGAACATGTCAATGAAACATAGTTTCTTAGATCCTAAACTCCATTCCTTAGATCCCTTAATACAACTAGAAGGGTTGTCTCCATTCATTCCTACGTTTTATCTCAGTATGTGAGCTATGTAAATGACATTTACTATCTCCATCTCTGGAAAGCATTAGGAGGAGATGGCGGTTGTCTTGTGTAGCAGTAAGGACTAGGGAACCATTTTGGTTTCCTAATTTAAATAGAGCTATGGAGAGACTAAATAGGTACATCCAATGCATCGAACAAAGAGGGCCAAGGTGTATTGGTTTAATATTTCACTTTCCTCTCATCTTGTTGCCTATAGAGAAGTATAGGCCTTTGCATGATCTGGACTCAACAAAACAACTATGGGGAAGTGAAGTAATAAGCTCAACATGGTTTAAGGCCTCTATAGAAGACACATCGAAAACATACAAATTCCATTTCCTACATGAGTCCTACTCCTGGGCCAACCCAAATAACAAGAAAGATGCATGAGGACATACATTAGAGAAACTTGGGGGGAAATATTGGGTCCATGAATTATCACCTTTTTGGCCACCTATTTTCCTTATTTACAACGACATAAAGCCAATTTCTATCCTTTTTTATATTATCCTATTATCATTTGATGTCTTAGATCGAGGTACAACCAATTTGAAATATTTCATTGTTTCAAGTCATATTCTAAACTATTTAAGTGGTTTTGTACTCATGTTGGCTTATTAGCTTATTA
Source organism: Pseudotsuga menziesii (assembly GCA_001517045.1). Lineage (NCBI taxonomy): Eukaryota > Viridiplantae > Streptophyta > Pinopsida > Pinales > Pinaceae > Pseudotsuga > Pseudotsuga menziesii. The sequence continues at coordinate 41,828 of LPNX010028393.1, forward strand.
ATTGGATTTCTCAAGATTTTGTGCAGGCACCATATGATTAAGGCCCATTATCTGCTAAGGAATTGTTGCTACTGCTTCTCCACGTGTTCAAAATCGATCTATCTTTGGTTTGTAATTACCAATGATGTTGTTGTTCCCCAATCTCTAGTGTCACATCATCTTATGACACTCAATCATTTGGTCTTCGACCAATTCTTGAACGTGGATCAACAAGTTCCAGCATGGCGATATTCAGTTATCCATGAATATAGAGTATCAACATTGTAACCATCTTTGGATGGGTTTGAGATGTCATGATCTATTTTGTAATTAATTTGTAAAAACTTTATAAGCAACATATCAATAATCTATAATTTGTATGAACAACCTTAAGAATATATGATTCTCAAGGTGTTTAATTATTCTATTTCGAGGGGACTATTAATCAAAGATAATATAAGAAGATGTAATTCTGGTAGTTGGGGGTTAGCAAGCAATTTAGGCTCAAGAAGAGAAGACATGGTTTCAATAGACACTATTGTAACTTGTATCCAACTTCTTTTATAATAGAAAATTCCTTTTTGATTCTCTTAAGTTTTTACGTATGTATTTTTGCAACCCTTGGCTAGAGAAGAAAGGACCCCCTTCACTGACCAAGAGTTTCCCCCGTAGTTGTAGGTTTTCATAGATATCTTAAGTGTTGTGTGTTAATTTTATCAGTGATCATTTCTTGCTGCATAGTTGATTTTATTGACAAAATTAGAAATAGATGATTGATTGGTTATTGTGTGATTTTGTTGACCGAGTTGTTGTTATTTAGATTGGGTTTTGGTATTTCTATAGACTATAAGTCTTATTATTGGAGAGAATTATTAGATTTTATGCGTCATCAATTGCATCCTTGATTCTTACAATAGAGCTGTTTCTTGAAGGATTGGTTCAATTTCCATTGAATGAATTTATAGTTGGAATGGCGTGGATAAGTGTGAGTGCTTCCAAATATAGCAATTTATTTTTACAGTGTTACTCCTAATTTCATGAACAATGTGCTCCCAAAATATAAGTGTGAATTTTCTTCCTTTACAGCAGAATGGTGAGAGATTGGATTTTATTTCATGAATATTGAGTGAATGAATCCCTTTCAATTGAGTGGATTTTATGCTACTTTATCAATAGTTTCATTTGCATTTGGATTTATTTTACTAGCACTATGAGAAATTGTATTTGCATATATTTTGTTGAAATATTGTAACTTCAAAGGATATTCTAAATGTATTTTACTAATGTACCCCAAGGGAGATGTTCTATTCCTCCATCGGGATGTTATTATTGTAATTGGTCATCATACAGCCATGAGGTAAAGCTTCCATTGTAAGTCCAATCAATAGTACCATAATGAATATAATATAATATTGTTTTGAGTCTTCCTAGGTGAATTTGGCCTTGTCAGTTTAGTGGGGCCGACTTGTTAGGGTAAAATTCAAGTGACTTAAAGAGTATAAATAGAGGAGCCGTGCTCCTCATAACAACACACATACACACACTTGTGTAGCACATAGGATAGAGAGAGAGAGACATACCAGCAAGGAGGAGAGTACATGTTTTGGGGGTTTGATCTTATACATCTGTATAGAGGAAGTTTTGTTGGGTTTTCTTCCCCTTAAGGGTTTCCTAGGATACATGTTGTGTCTATCTTGTGATTGTGTTTCTTTCAGTGATTATGCATATGATAATGTTATGAATTTGGATTAAACACTAATGATATCTAGCTAAGCATGTGAAATCTTAACATGGTATTAGAGATAGCCTGAATAGAACAAGTTTCACAAGGTGAAACTCTCTCTCCTCCCCCTATGGAAGAAATTAGGGTTTCTACAAAGTTTGGAATTTTGAATATCTTCTTATATAGAAAGTTACGCCTCCCTAAAGCACATCTATTGATCCATAGATCTAATTTTTTGAGTGGGTGAATCTCAAAAAATCCAGGAAATCCAAACCCTAGTTTGGACTTGAACAACCAGAATCGAACATATGCAGAAACTGTAACATCACAAGCAAGTTTTAAAGGGTGAAGATTTGGGATCTCCAGAAACCAAGTGGACCAACCAACTCGCCTCAGTAAAGCGCATTGTGTGGTAAGGTCAACTTTTCATTTTGACCAATTTCAATTTTTACTAACCTCCTGGATAAGATGGCCCGAAGTACTAAACTCGAGGACAAACTCAAAGGAATAGAAAACTTCCTAGCATGGAAATATAGGATTGGTCTCATTCTTAGAGAGAATGGTCTTGAGAAGTACATCAAGGATGAAATTGCAGAACCAAAAGAATATGAAGCTAAGGAGAAGCATCAGAAAGACCTAATCAAGGCAATGAGTATCATTGTTGATTATATCAAAGATTACTTGATCCCTCAAGTGTCATCTAAGAAGACACCAAAGCAAATGTATGATGCACTTTCCAGAATGTATGAGGGAAAGAACATCAGTAGGAAGATGAATTTGAGAGCTCAACTAAAGTGTACCAATATGAGTAAAGGAGAATCATTTCAAGAGTACTTCAAAAGGGTCTCCCAGTTCATGGAACAACTAAGTGCCATTGGAGACACCCTTGATGAATTTGACCTAGTTATGACTGCTCTCAATGGTCTCACTAGACCTTGGGATTCATTCATATAGACTCTGTGTGCTAGAAAAGAAAGTGTGAAGTTTGACATTGTATGTGAATATTGCATCCAAGAAGAAGCTAGAGTAGTTAACAGAGAAGGTCTACTTAGAGAATATGATCAAGCTCTAACCATCCATACTAAAATAAGAAAACAATCAAACTTCAAGAAGGATAGTCACAAGGAGCATATACCTCCAAAGAAGTTTCAAAAGAAAAGAGAAAACAATCAGAAGAAAGACTACTCAAAATATCAATGCTATAACTGTCATAAGATAGGGCACCTTGCCAGAGAGTGTCCATCGAAGAAGAAGAACAAAAAAATACATCATGCTCATCTAATTGAAGATGAGGATGATGAAGAAGCAGAAACACATAGAAAGAGACTAACAAATGGAGAAGATGTAGAAGAATATGTACTATTCTATGCAATCTCTGGGTCTGTAATACCTGGAGAAGATACATGGATTATTGATAGTGGTGCTTCAAAGAACATGATAGGGAAGAAGCAAACTCTGTCAAGACTCGAAGAAAAGAACTCTCCTGAGAAAGTATCATTAGGAGATGACTATCAATATCCCATCAAAGGTATTGGTGAATCAAGCTACAAGCTTGACTTTGGAACTTCAATGAAGATGAAGGAAGTAATACATGTACCAGGTTTGAAAAATAACCTACTTTCCATCTCATCACTAGATACGAAAGGATATGGAGTTGCTTTTATAGATGGAAAAGTACTCATGTGGACTAAAGGAAAGACACTTGAAGATGTTATGGTCATTGGTGAAGAAAAAGGAGGACTGTACAAACTCAAGAAACATCCAGAGACAACCCTTTTCCATGAGACCACTAGCTCAAGCGAACTATGGCATAGAAGGATTTCTCACATCAACTACAAAGCACCACCCTATGTGAGAAAGGTGGTAACAGGGATACCAGATCTAAAGATTGATCACGAAGGAAATTGCAATGAATATGCAAGAGGAAAGAACATCAAGAATCCATTTCCAAAAAGTGAAACAAATACTAAAGGTACATTGGAATTAATTAATTCTGATGTATGTGTTCCTATGGCCACCACATATTTAAGTGGATATGAATATTACGTCACATTTATTGACTATTCAAGAAATACATGGATATACTTCTTGAAGACAAAGAGTGAAGTGCTCGAGAAATTCAAGGAATTCAAAGCCTTGATAGAGAACCATTCAGAAAGAATAATCAAGACACTGAGATCAGATAATGGTGGAGAATATACTTCAAAAGAATGTGAAGCATTCTGCAAGGAAGTTGGAATTAAGAGGGAACTAACCACTCCCTAAAATCCACAACTGAATGGTGTTGCGAAAATAAAGAATAGAACCATTATGGAAGTAGTGAAAACATTGACTCATGACCAAGAACTTCCCATGCATTTATGGGCTGAAGTAGAAATAATGACTGTGTATGTGCAAAACAGATTATCTTACAATGCTCTTGGATTCAAGACTCCAGAAGAAATGTATACAGGAAAGAAACCTGAAATGAGCCATCTCAAGATATTTAGCGATCCAGTATATGTACATATTCCGAAAGAGAAGAGAACCAAGTTGGATCCTTCTGGAAAGAAAGGAATATTTGTTGGATATTGTGAAGTCTCCAAATCCTTCAAGATATACATTTCAGGATTCCATCATATAGAGATTAGTATGTATGTGACATTTGATGAAGAAACAACTCTTAAGAAATTCAGAAGGTGCCATCTAGAATAAGTACATGAAGAGGATGTACCTCCCGGAAAGGTAGAAGCTAAACCCTCTCCTGAAATAGTAGCATCAGAAGATCATGATATGCTAGAACCTTAGGAACATATCTTGAAAGAGAAAACATTCTTGGGTAAGAGAAATCATAGAAGAAGTAGAGAAGTATGGAGCTCCAGAAGGCTTCACAAGAAAATGCAAGAGATCAAATCCATTCTCCATTTATGTAGCTTTTATGTGTGATCTTGTAGATCAAGAACCCAACAATTATGAGGAAGTTGCACAAAATAAAGAATGGGTGGAAGAAATGATGAAAGAATACCAGCCAATAATGAAGAATGATGTTTTGGATATAGTACCCAAACCAGAAAACAAAAGTGTGGTATCTTCGAAATGGATCTACAAGATAAAACATGCAGCTGATGGAAGTATTGAAAAATACAAGGAAATATTTGTGGCTAGAGGATTCTCTCAGAAAGAGGGGATTGATTATGAAGAGGCACTTGCTCCAGTAGAAATGTAAACTTCCATCAGGACCATCATGGCACTTGCTTCCATAAAGAAGTGGGATCTACACCAGATGGATGTAAAGACAACCTTCCTAAATGGTGTGATTGAGGAAAGGTATACATCGAACATCCAAAAGTATTTGAAGTCGAAGATAGAGTGACTCATGTATGTAAGTTGAAAAGGGCTCTATATGGACTAAAGAAAACTCCTAGAGCTTGGTATGTAAGAATATATAGCTTCTTGACAAGATTGGGATTTACCAAAAGTAAAGTTGATCCTAACCTTTACATGAAGATTATGGATGATGAACTTGTCATACTATTGTTGTATGTGGATGGTCTATCTCTGATTGGAAATGAGAAAAAAATCACATAAAGCAAGAAGAAGCTAGATAAAGAATCCAAGATGAAAGATCTTGGATTGATGCATTATTTCCTCGGGCTGGAAGTGGCACAGATCCCAGAAGAAATATTTTTGAACTAGGGAAAGTATGCAGTAGAGATATTGAAAATATTTGATATGTTGGATTGTAAATCCATGGCCACACCCATGGAAACCAACCTGAATTTTTTATATGATTAATCATCAGAGTTAGTGGATATGACTCAGTACAAACAGATTACTGGGTCATTTATGTATCTAATGAATACAAGGCCAGATATATGCTTTGCTGTGAACACCTTAAGTCATCATCTAGTTAAACCTAGACAGGTTCACCTTATAGCTGCAAAGCATGTGATGAGGTACCTAAAAGGTACGATAGACTTTGGACTATACTATGTTAGAGATGATGAATATAGATTGGGAAAGAAGTGCCATAGACAAAAAGAGCACCTCAGGTGGATGTTATTGCCTGGGATTTGCCATGATCTCATGGTTTAGCAAGAAACAATCTAGTGTTGTTCTCAGCATCACTGAAGCAGAGTACATAGAATATTACTCTGCTAGTTGTGAAGGGACATGGCTTCAGAAACTGATGTCAGCTTTATTTCACATAGATTTTGATACCATAGTAATTCTTTGTGACAACCATAGTTGTATAAATATGACAGATAAAAATCCCGTGTTCCATGATAAATCAAATCACATAGAAATATGATATTTTTATTTAAGGGATATGGCACAGAAAGGAGCTATAAATCTCCATTATGTGAGTACCAATGAGAAAGTTGATGATGTACTGACCAAGCCTCTATCTCAAGTAAAGTTTGAATATTTCTGTGACAATATTGGTGTAGTTCGAAAAGACTTTCCTCGCAAGGAGGAACAATGTTGATACTACAAACTTTCCTTGCAAGAAGGAACGATGAAGATATGGACTCTCTTTGGAAAGGAGGAACAAGTCAAAGATATGGAATCTCCTTGGAAAGGAAGAACATGTTGAAGATATGAACCCTCCTCAAACAAAGGGGGAGTAGGTTGATGATATTGATCCTCCTTGGAAAGGGGGAGTGATGATAATACTGTCATTGATAATGGGATGGCAGTGATGCTCCAATACAAAAGAGGCCAAGTGCGCTTGCATATGCTGATAAGGTTCGACATTCAGTGATGGATGATAGTATCCTATTTTGAGGATGGTCTTGTAGATAATAACACTCTGCTCTTGAGAATGGTCCTAGCTCTTACTAGCTAAGGATGGTCCTACAATAAGATACTCTCGCATGGAGAGTGTACCTACATTCACTTGTAGATGTCGTAGAATAACACTCGCTTAGGAGTGGTCCTAGATTTGAAGCTAAGGATTCTCTACAATGAGTCCTTATGGATGACATGTCCTACATTTAGGTGCAGACGAGATGTGCAGTTGCAGACGATACTTTCACATGGAGAGTGTACATACATTCATATGTGGATTCCATAGAATAACACTCGCTTAGGAGTAGTTCTAGATTTGAAGCCGAGGATGCTCTATGATGAGTCCTTATGGAGGATAGGTCCTACATTTAGGTGCAGACAAGATCTGTAGTTGCAGACGATACTCTTGCAAGGAGAGTATACCTATATGCACATGTAGATGCCATAGTATAACAATAATTTGGAGTGGTCCTAGCTCTAACTATGAAATTACAGTCACACCAATATTAAGACTAAAGTAGATCTTATAGATGATTCAAGAAAATTTTACACATGAAATGACATTAACAATGCTACAATTAGAGGTTGCATTTGTATATTATCAATAATCAACAATTAGAGATGATACAATGGCACACAAATTGCATGAATGAAAGACATTTCAAATTCCTTGGAGGTTATTCGAATTGGATAGATGAGAGTAGCTTAACTGTATGTTAGCCACACTAAACACACCAATTAACCACTAATCAAGCCATGATTGACTCTAAATGAGTCCTAACTGAATTAGAGTGCAATAATGACCGAGTCTAACTGAATATAACTCAAATGCATGTCAAAACATAGGTGGAGGTGAATCTCTAACTCAAGTCAGCTCTGATGAAGTGAACTGAACTAAAACTAGTCACCAGAAGTTGTTGGAGGTTTCTTAAATCACTCAAGTTAACTCAAATAATCCCAAAATAGTCAATGAGATGAGGAAGGTGCCTTTCCAACTTAGCTTAACTGATTGTTAGGTGAAACAAAATTCAGTTAACTAATTGGTGCACTTATGACAAGAAGATCACCCCAGATTTTCTCCCTGATTAAAGGAGGAAGCCTAGTTAGCCTCCTTGATTGAAGGAGAAGGCTTAGTTGGCCTCCCTAAATGAAGGATTGTGTTGGCGTTGATGCTAATTTCAAGAGTGTGCTGGTGTGCTGATGTCAGTAATTCAAGTCAATTAACTTAGGATAGTGGGTAATTAGGCCAAATTGACCAAATAAAGGTGTGTGGGTTGGATGATGACTCCAACACCCCCCTTAAACTATACTTATGTGGAGGAGTAAAAATAAAATGCTAGGGCCTCGAAAACAAAGGCCATAGGTCACCCTGTACAAGAAAATTAACTCTAAAATGCTCAAATAAAATGCTATGTGAGGAAAGAGGGAAAACCCAATGGGAAACCCCCCCTCAAGCTGAAAACTAAAGAATTAATTGCATTCACCCTAATGAACTCACCCCAAACAATGAATGAAGGCAAGTATATTTTTTCTCAGTAATTTTCTTGGTGAAAATATCTACAATCTGCTCATTTGTAGGGAAGTATTGCAGAACAATTGTCCTGTCATGCACCATCTCCATGATGTAGTGCATGTGGATCTCAACATGTTTGGTCCTCTGCCGCTGAATTGGATCCGCTGAGATCTTGATAGCACTTTGGTTGTCACAAAATATGACTGTGGACAAATCACTACCAATCTCAAACTCTAAAAGAATTCCTTGCAACCAAAATGTTTGGATGCAAGCATTCACTACTCCCCTGTACTCGGCCTCTGCTGAAGACGATGCAATGGAAACCTTATTTTTAATGGAACAAAAAATGGTGCCACCACCAAACATAAACACATACCCAGAAGTGGACTTCCGATCTATCACTACTACATTTCGATGCAAAATCCGACAGTTACTTCCGACGGCGCGTGGATTTTTTCTTTTAAACCTACCAAAAATCACAAAGTTAAATCTTTTTTTTAAAGTTATGGTCATAAGCATCGCTTAAGCGACGGCTAGGCTCATAAGCGTCGCTTAAGAGATGGCTGGCCTAGCAAGCGTCGCTTAAGCGACGGCGCATAAATTGATCAATTGCAAGTGCTAGTTGTTACTAGTTCTTTATTCAATTTAAATATGTTTTCCTTAAACAACTATTGGTTGGTCCCATAGTATTGTAAAACGATGTTTCATGCCAATCCTAATTGGAATGCAATATGTATAAATTTGGTTCTAATAGTTTCTATTCTATAGTTGGTGAAACTGTTATTCTTTTCTATGGTTTCAACTTTCTTGGCTCATTGTTGTTTTCTCCTATAAACCCGTGAGGGAACTGACAAAGTTATGACATATTATATGTTTAAAAAAATCCATTGGTTAAACTTTATGTAAACTTTATATTAATATGGAAATTATCATTTGTGTCACTAATGTATTTTCTTTGTGTGTACCAAAAGTCAATCTCACTCAATCATTAGGAGATATGTATAAATAATGAAAAAGATAAGAATACAAACCTTTATGCATGCGTACTAACTAACATACCATTCAAAATATGAATTTAAATGACATTTGGGCGAGGGAGAGAGAGTGAACAAATGCTTTATTAATCCAATGGAAATGAGATAAACTAACTAATATCACCTAAGGAATGGCTTGTAAATGTGGTCTCCATATTTATCCATAAGAATGTTGTTTGTTTCTTCAAATATGTTCTTTCTATTGAGTAGTAGTCAGCCAACAATTTCCATTATACAATCAACACTTTGAAGATGAATTTGGGTAGCATGAGGCCAAGGAAAGGCAATAAATGTGAGTTAAAGCAACACATTATTACTCTTTGACAATATTGGTAGGGGAACCTTAACACACATTTTTTATTATTAAATTCATTGAGAATATATGTATTTTAGGTGAACATTGGGCTTGGAGGTGAATCGATCTCAATGTGAACACAAGAAATATAGGTATATGCACCCATTTGAATGACTTGACTAAAATAATGGCATAGTATAATATTAGTGAGAGAATAAGGGTGACTAGTATGGGTTTACATTTTCCTACAAAGATCTTGAGGAAACCTCACATAAACTTGGTTGCAGAATTGCACAAATAATGTCAATATAGGAATCGTGTGGGTATTCAGGGATTACATACATACGTCATTGGAATAATAAATGGAAAGGTGTGTTACCTCTTTGATGGTCAACCTACAATTTGAATTTTGTTTGTGGTATGAAATTGGCATGTAATCCATGCTTTGGAGTGTATTAAGTGAAACTAATTCTTGCTTGAGATGTTTATTAGGTGGATGATAATAGATTCCCCTAATTGTGAGAGGTTAGGCCATTATTGTATAACTGAAATACATTATCTATTTCTTTCCATAACCTTACAAAGAGAGAGAGAGAGATAAGATTGGACAGAGAATCACAATGAAGAAGAAAAGTTGTCCATAAAAATGTGACAAGGTGATAATATATGATAGTTCTTAGAATGAGGTGGGAATTCCCATACTCATGTAATAGTCAGTTTAAGTACAATATGGGACCATGGCTACATAAATGGATCTAGGTCATAATACATCTATTTTTTTATTTTGTTTGAATTGGTTACAAAAAAAAGTTTCCCTACATGGCATACACATACATCAAAGGAGGCTTAAAACATGTAGAGCTAACTAGATGCACTACTATAATGCAAGGCTCAAACATCATACATTTTCATTATATGTTCCCTAGCATAGCTGACCAAGGCATATTTTTTTAGCATGCATTGATTTATTCCATTGTAGTTTGCATTATCATACAAACTACTACAAATCGATAGCAGTTAACGACTAAATATACTACCCTATGAGAGACGAAGCTATACATTAGCCATATGATGAAAATGCAAGCAAAAACTAAAATAAAAATAAAATCACAATTATTTAAAGTTCCATTTGTTTGAGTGTATTTAGGTGATAGCCGACCGTATATAAAATGCCGAGTAACATTTATGAGAATTGGACTTTCTAGTCCCTATTCTGGCATTCAGGGTTAGTATCTCCAATTATTTTCCTGAGTCGATAGAGGGTTCGATCCGCAGAAATGGCGCTAAATTTTCTGAACAAGAAAGGATGGCGCACCGGGATCCTTCGCAACATCGAAAACGTATGGAAAGCCGAACAGAAACACGAATCCGAACAGAAGAAACTGGAAGAATTAAGAAAACAGATTTAGGACGAACGCGAACAGAGTGAATTCCGTCAATTACAGGAACAGGCCGGTCTCGTCCCGTAAGTGTTCTGCCAATTTACCCTAATTTTTTCCTGCTAGCTTTGCATATTTCATTTTTTTATTAATTGGGTTTAATTTCTTTAAAATCTGCATTTTTTAGTAGTTCTAGCTTGTTGTTTTTAGTTCTCGCTAGGCACATAGGGTTCTCAGGGTTTTGATTTCCTTAGTTTCGATTCCAATAAACAGAAACGTTTGGAGTTTCTATATGATTCTGGACTAGCCGTGGGTAGAAGCAATTCTGACAACTTCCCGCTGGGTAAGCCGGTGGAGCCGTAGAAGAATGAGACGGAGAATGAACTGAGCAAGGTAATTTTTGTTTCCTGATTCTTATTTTATGTGCCTGTATTTGTGTTTTGTAAATGGATGGTTAGGGTATTTTCTTGAGCTCTCTTTGCTATGGTAGGAGTTTTCTTGGATGTTGGTCGGTTTGACTTTGATTGCATCTTTCAATTTTTTGAAATGTGCTTCTGTATTCCTATTAAAGAAACAGTTATGTACAAAGCATATTTGAAAAAAACTGAAAGATATGCCACCACCTCAAGATAACAACAGGGGTTATAAAAAGTTCACCCTTCTATAAAAAGTATAAATTGAAAAAGCCAGAATACTGCAAAATTTCCCTTTACCCAACAAGCCGTGAAGAGTCAAGTACAGAAGAACCACTGACAACAGAGAGAACAACTCCCAAATAGTTCGCCTGTGTGCCCTTAAGAAGAAGACATGCACTCTTTGTCCAGGCCTTTCATGAGTTGGTACCCTGGCATCCAGCTGGGAGCACATAAACAAGATGATATGTGAGGGACTGGGTCTCAACCCAAATATCAATCCATATGTGAACATGGCATTAGTCATTATCAAGTGAGCTTATAGCACAGTGGTAGGGCTGCTGCCTATGATAGTCTAGGGCGTGTTCTGGGTTCAATTCCTAGACAGTCTCTTGCATTTCAGGCTATTTTGTGATTAGATACGGAACATTTTTACAGAGAGTATCTGCAACTTAGCGCACCTTCCATCTCATGTTAAGCTGTGTGAAGAAGAAAATGTCTGGTTATAGCCACATGCCAGCTCTTTTCCATGATGCCTGCTACTGCTACCAGCCTTGCCCCTCAAAACTAAAGCTAAGATATGCTCTAAAGGTGTTCAGGATTACCCCTTGGCCTCACTGCACCTTCTTCCTTACTTTTCCTTGTTGCTAGCATGCCTTTCTAGATGTTGGTGAAAACCTAATAGGGTTTGGGGCAGGAGTAGTGTGGGTGAGAGGGTGATATTTGTCTCTCCTCTTCACTTATCTTCTTACAAGCTGCCCATAAGAGGGAATTTTTTGTGAATAATGTTTATTTTTTATTTTACATATTTTCATCCCTTGGATCTGTGTTACCGGATCCACCACCCCAATCTGTAGGATCCACGGAGTTAATGCAAAATATGTACAGAAATGAAGCCGGCAATGAAGGGACAAATCCTCTCAAAAAATTCTAATTAAAGCCTAAATCTAAAACTAGATTATTACAGGTGAAAAAATACATTAAAGAGTGCAGTGAAAATTGATGATATTCACAAATATTAATAATAAAATTCCCTTCTAGAGTCTGCCAAGAAAGTTGCTCCACTAGAATATTTCTTTTTCTTGAGGTATGTGCCATTCCAGGTGTTTCTCTATTGATTGCCCTCTTGAATTTGGGCTTATGCCTCATAAAACAGTTAAAACATAAAAAATTGTCTTCTAGAGTCTTCATAAGTATGTTGCTTCACCAATTATGGTTTCAAGGCTACTATAATTATGATTATATCAGTGGGTGTGCTATCTGTGAGCTATAGTGAGCTGCAGCCTCAATAAAATACCATTCCATTGCCATGAATACACCCAAAATTTGGCCTATATGATGGACGGTTCATTAAATAAAGTGTAGTTATCCTTGTAGAGGGGTTTAGAATGCCACATGCCCTCATTATATGAAAGGTGAACTATCAAATACCCATATGAAGGATGCCAACATGTTGAATTATGCCTCCAAAGTTGGTAATTCGGAAAGCGTGAACTGCCCAATCCAGGTAGTGTGCATGTTCTATCTTGAATAAAGGCAACCCTTCCCTAAGTGCCGGTTCATCAATTTGGATGATCTGGAATCAAGGATAGAATAGCTTCATAAAAAGACGAGATAAATGGATATGAAAAGAAAGTAAAAAATTAATATAAGATATTGAATCAAACAAAACCAATTGTGAAGACTTACCCTTCTTTTGGATGTTTTCTTAAGTCAACTTAATTTTTTAAGGATAACTACAAAACCTTATTTCTAAAGATAGCCCATATAAAAATTATAGTCTTCTTTGGAGCCTTCAAATTTCAGACTTGCTTTGAACACCAAGTCTTGAGAATCTGGGACAAATAAAGATTTGTAACTTAGCCGAGCTGTGTAATGACCTCTTGACTTATACACCTGGGTATGAATCATATCTGGATCCTTTTCGGACATGTCTTGGATCCATAATGGATGTGTATCTGGAAGGGATGCAATATGGTTCTGTATGGGATCCGATCCTGATACATTTGGGATAGATTCCCATGTGGCATCCTGCTTCCTCATAATAAACCAGACTTTATAGTTCAGATAGTGATTGTATACAAAAATCCCTCAACAGAGAGGGTAGAAGAGACCACAGCTGCACTCATGGGTATCGGTTTCTGGAAAGTGGGAGCTTTTTTTCCTTTTTTTTGGACCAAGTATGTGAATGGTGCAATGGAGCTTTTTTTCCTGTTTTCATGTAGGGCATTCAAGCATTTCACTGCAACCTTTATGTTATTTCCAAGTACTCCCTTGCACACTTTACCAAAACCCCTTTGCCCAAGCACATTGTTTTCACTAAAATCATCAGTTGCTAGTTGGAGTTCATGCCAGGACAACCTCTTCAACTGTCGAAAAGCTATCTTTCTGTTATCTTCACCAGAAACATCAACAAAAACATCTCGCCTGAGAGAGTATTATATCTAGAATGATATAATACACAGGGGTTTTCGGCTTCCTAGTGTTCCCTAGCTTTTCTACTCACTATAACAATGAATTCTCTATTCAATCTAGACAACACTATCTCATACTTGCCACCGAATCCTTTGTTGCACGATAAGCTGTCACATACCCAGGTTCATGGGTTCATGGTGTATGTTGGAGGAGTTGCAGACATGGGATAACATTCCGCTTGCATTGGGGCACGGAACAAGAATCTCTTCATTTCAACACAAGGCCTACATGGCCTAGCACCAAAATCATGACAATGTTTCATGTAATTTATTAAAATTTAATTACATACAATCCAAGGTGGCAGAGTAGGGCATTGCATAGTGATGGTCCAGGGATGGGAGTGTTGGTTACATCCCCAAGATTATCTCCAGGCCATCAGGAACATCCCCAACTTGTCCCCAAGTCCCCTGGGACATGGGAACTATGGGGACAGCCTACAGGTACCCAAGGTTTGGGGACATGTCCTTGGGTAAATGTGGATGTGAAGCAGCTTTTTAATATTCTTATGGCTGAATCAGGAGTTGTTCACTTCTTCTCTATATGGAATTTATATAACTAAAAACTGTGAATATATATTTGTGTCAGGCTGAATCCCTATGGGTTATGTTTAAATGACCAGATGCAAATGTACAATAGTTGCATAATGAATGAGCTGTAACTTTAGCAGTCCTTTGTATCCTTGTTTGTTCCATTAAGTGTGAAATAACAATCTATTGTTTTATCTTCTCCAACCTTCAACGTCTTTTTATGTAAATTGATTCTTATTTCTTTCTTTGTTTCATGTCATTCAATTGGATCTTGTTATGCATTTTTTTATTTAGCCTTGCAAAATATACTTTGCTTAAAAGTAGGATGTGTGATTCGATCAATAGTTTGGTCAGACTTTGCAATATCGTTGGAATTTTTTTGCATGTGCTAATGGTACTGCTTTTGTTGTTCAGAGTTTGTAAGTGTTGTCACCAGACTTGTGCATAGCTCTTATACATGTGATATTTTTCTGTTTCAATAAAAGTTTCTTGTTTTATCTGTTGGATGATTTGCTAAATGACAGTTGTTTCCTTGTGTCATGTATATAGGATGAAATGCATAATCTACATCTGACATTTAGTACAGTAGACAAGGGTTGAGGATTTTATCTGTTTTCATTAGGCTGGTTCTTGCTTAGTTTAAGATCAGATTGCTTATTACTGCTAAAGTTGTTTGACAACATCAGGTGGGTTGATGAGCATCTGGTACATGTATTGTCACCCAATATCTATCGGAGTGTTTTAGAGGCCCTTGAGTCCTTTGATTATATTACTACACATGGTAAGTGGCAATTTGTAATAGAGATGATTCTATGTGCATATTTTCTTGTTTGTAAAAGAAGATTGCCATGAAAATTCCAACATTTCTGGTCTGAAAATAGTTATATTTTGTTGGTTTGGTTTTAATAGCTTAGAATATTTCATGAAGATATCAGGTATTTCTATGTGATAGTGTTGCAATGGACTAAGAGAATGGTATACTAATTATGCAGGTAACTTCACAACTCTGGAGAGATGGACTGGAAAATATGTAGGAGCTGCAGCTATGTATTTTGTCTCTAAAAAGCTTAAGAAGAAACAAATATCACAGACGAGCGTGCCTCGCTATATGAAGCTGCAAATACTTGGGTGGAAGCTCTTAATAATAGGTTGTTTATGGGTGAGTCTGCAAGCAGAATTTCTCCTATTTCTATTTTGAACTGAAATGGAATCGATACTAAATAAATGGAACTGTATCACTTCTGAATTTTGAGTTGGCATTTAATGCATTTACGGTTGGTTCTAAACCCAATTTGGCAGACTTGGCTGTCTTTGGAGTATTAAGACCCATTCGTTATTTGCAGTCTGGAAAGGATATGGTAGCAAACAAAAATATTGGTGCATGGTACTCCAGAATGGAGGAGGCAGTGGGTGGAACTTCAAGAATCAAGGATTAAATAGGTTTTCCTATTTGAGTAGCAGCCAGCATCGAAAGACAACAGCACCATTTCTCCTATTATTAGGCTATTAAGGACCATTTAGACAGTTTAACAATCATTAATGCTTGTATTGTTCATTATTGTTCAGCCTCGACGTTCTTCCAGTTTTGGCTAAAAAATAGGCAATAAGTAAGCTGATTATTCTGAGATGATGTGTTCTTTTGAGTTTGTATCATTTTTGGTGGCAACAATAAAGATCGAAGATATTCTTTGGTTGCTATCCCTTTGCCTAATTGTTCCCAGGGCCTGTTTGTTATGGCTACCATTTTATGGTTGTTTCTGGTGGCTATCTTACAAGTTCTTCTGTAACTTGGTAAATAAAATTAGGATTGCCAATTACAACCCTAGCACAAAATTAGGATTTCCAATTACAACCCTAGCACATTATTTGCTCTTTATATTTGCTACTTAAAGAATAAATAGTTTGACAGGCTATGGTCTTTGTATAATGTTTGAAGCTGAGAGAGTTCATCTTTGGTTCTCTGCAGAACTTGCAGATACCTGCACTATTGATTCATTTCCCCACACCATCCTCAGAGGTCGTAGACTTTAGGTCTTTTCTATCATAGGCTAATTTATGCTTTTCTATGAGCAGCTATTGCACTCCCACTTTGTATCTCACATGTGTGTACCTAGCAGTCTCATTGACCTATTTATGGTCATTTGTTGGTCATTAATAAAAGTATCTTATCTTATCTATATAATACTACCTTGAATGTGATGAAACCTTATATCGTTCAAAGTGATAAAAAAGAATAGCAGAAAGTAGAATAGTGTGTTTCTTGAAAAATACTGTGACAAATACCTGTGCCAATAAAACTGCTACAGCGAACCATATGAGCAATCAGTCCCAACCACCGATAGTAAACAGGCAATGCAAAAGAATCCACGCCATAAATTAAACACAGGCATTTGTATCTGGAGAAAAGAAACCTCCCAGGTAAAAAATACTCCCAGGTAAATTAAACACAGGCATTTGTATTTGGAGAAATGCAAAAGAAAGCTGTGATAGCTCCCCTGTATGGCCAAAATGAACATTATGGCGCAGAATTCTGCTAAAACTTATGAAGTATTCAATTTCAAGCAACTTGTCTCTGCCCAATTCAGGACTCGATGAGTGATCCAGCCAAGTGTAAATGCTTGAGAGATTGAGATGCTTTTGGGACTTGATTTCATTTTGTTTGTAACTTTATATAAATTTGACATTTGTCAAGGATCCAAATTTTGTAAGCTACTTTTGATGTGATATTTTCCTTTTCCATTCACCTGTGCTTAGGTTGGGCCACACTTCTGAAGTCTCTGTTTTGGGAGATGAACTACATTACAGTCTTGCTCCTTCTAATTCCACTTTCCAACTGAGTCCCTGTCTTGGTCTAAAGCTGTTCACTATTTGCTCAAAAAACCTCTCGCATCTTTATTCTTATGATTAGCAGCATTGTTCTAGTTGTGTGTTTTAAATGTTTTAAATGCACTTTCAATTTTAAGAGATTAGCAGCAGAACATGAGGGAGTTGTGACTTGTGAGCATATGTTGTCAATATATTTAAAATCCATCTTTCAAACATTATTTTAAGCTTTTGTTTCAATATCTTTGTCAGTAATGTTTTATTCTGATCTGTTGCTTGTACCCATTCTTTTGGTGACAATGCAGGCATGGCGGGCATTCTATATCAAATGGCAGACAGAGATGGATGAAAGAGCATTTTCTGTAGTAGAACTTGTAAAACAGAGTGCATGGTCCTGTGATGGATTAAAAATAATTTCTGCCTCTGATGATCACAGGTAGAGCAATCTTTGGCATAGTTTGGATTCTAACATGAATGAACTTCTTGTGCTTGTTTCAAAGTTAAATTTTTTTATCATCAAGATCCTGAGCAAACATGTCATATTCCCCCCAAATTTATCATTCATATTATTTTTTTGCTCTCCAAATCACTGGTTTCAAAGTTAAATCTTTATTTTGCATTTATGTTCATGCAGTGCCCGTATATGGACTTGCAACTTCAATGTGAATGATATAGATGATCCACACACTCTTCCCAATGCTGATATTATTGCAGGACCAATTCTTTTTGGTCATAATGCTCGAATTTGGGATTGCTACATCTCTGATAATGTAAGTATCTACCTTTTCTTTCTCTGTTGTTATATTTTTACACTTACTCTGCTGGGCCCAATTGAGAGCATAATGGATGTAATGTATAACTTGACATACCAAATTTTCCTGTCAGTATGTTAATATGGGATATTGATGGAGGACTAACTGAAGATAACTGTTTGGGCTATGACTGTTTGATACTATTCTTGGATTTGTGATGAAATTAATAAATGATTTATAGTTTTCTTTAGAAGACCGAGAACTTGTGGGGTGTTGAAAAGAGATCAAACACGTAAGCTGGAATTTGTGCTAGTGCATTTTAATGTGCATTTTAAGCAAACCTCCCATCCTCTACCTTCAGAACTTGATTTACTATGTGTTCTTCAAGTTCGATGGATAAGGCACGCCTCATAAGAAGTTCATGTAACAGGTAAAGCATGCTCTGTGAAAATGTTCAAGGAAGTGTTTTTCATAGGACATATCTGAAACACCAGCCCCCTCCATTTTTTCATCAACTAAAAGCTGTGGCTGTAGCATTCGTAAAAGAGAACTGACATGTTCTTCATTAAGTTGGTGACAGGCTTCTTTGTAAATAGAAGAATGCCAATATGGAGAAAAAATGCACTCTTTAATAAAACTAAGCACTTCAACAGCTTCTTGTAAAGGAATATTACTGGAGTCAGAAACACTGTCATTTGTAGAGCAGGGCTGTTCATGTCCATCAGAGATGAGTACTACTTGCCTGCTAGCCTCTGAAAACAGATCTCCAAAGAGAGCATCATCTTCATGCCCGCTTGCAGATTCTGCATCATTTACTCCCAGCCCATCCTTGCTAGCAGTTGGCCATGAATTTCCCATGCTTTTAATCCGTGGTTTTAGTGGTATTTGTTTCAAAAAAAAAATTTATCCACATAGCACTCTATTTTTCTTCATCACAAAGTATAATATTAAGCCCCAGAAGTTTTTAAGGACATGGTTTCTATTGTATATGAATAATTTTTACAGCATCCGTATTTGAAGAAAATTGACTTGACTTATATTTGTGAGAGTTGATATTCATGTGTTGTGTCATTGCAGTTATGCTAAGTGTGATCAGTAGAAAACTTGGAACAACTTTCATCTCAATACATTGTTTTAAAGGTCTGTACATAAAATATGGACTAAACTCTTACCTTTCTCTACAGGCCACAGTGGAGCAGGCAAGGGACCAGTGTAAACTTCCTTGGATGTGTGAAGCACTCGATAAGTTTGAGGATTATATTCTTCGAAGTAGAGATGTCTCAAATTCCTCATCTGAATTTATCTCGAATTCTTTGTCGCAGTTCTCAAATGAACATTCACAGCAGTGTATAGAAAATTCAAAGTGTGAGGAAATGGATTCTAGATGTGTAGATGCTGTTAGTTATGAGGAGCGTCCAATTAGTCCCATAGAGGATATTCCCCATCTAATTGAGGAAAGTGTGAGTTCATCCTCTGATGAATAAGTCCACTTGTACGTCTTCATAAACTGTTTTGTGCAAGTGTAAACTATAAAGCCTTTAGATTTTGAATGAAATTGCAAGTCTTAAATGTCTGTCTCATTCTTGCTTCCTAATTATGCCATGATATTACTTAATTTTAATAGTGCTATGATATTGCTTTCCAGATTAAGTGATTTAAGAATGATTCCAACCTACCTAGGAAGCATTTGATAACTTTGGTTAGTAAAATATATGTATAAGAATTAGCAAAAAAAAATTTTAATTTAAAAAAAAAAAAATTTCAACAAGCGTCACTTAAGCGACGGTTCTATATGTCACTTAAACGACGCTTAATTTGTCTATCCGTCTCTTAACCGACGGTTATCACTGTCTCTTAACCGACGGTTTTAAAAAAAAAATTATTTAAAAAAAATTAAATTTCAACAAGCGTCGCTTAAGCGACGGTTCTATATGTCGATTAACCGACGATTAATATGTATATCCGTCGCTTTACCGACGGATTTAGATGTCGCTTAACTGACGCCTTACATTTAACCGACGTTAACTAAGGTGTCGCTTAAGCGACGGTTACATAGGTGTCGGATAAATGATGACAAGTTTCTGACGCTTAAAAAAAAATCAAAGTGTCGTACATGCGACAAAAAAGTGTCGAAAATCCGACATGACGGCCATCGGATTTTTGGTCAAAATGTAGTAGTGTATGGAAACCCCTGCCCAATCTGAATATGTAAAACCGACCAATTCTAGCTCAGAATCTGCAACATAGTGAATGACATAGGATCGAGTGCCTTGAATGTACTGAAGGATCCTCTTGGATGCCTTCCAATGGAGCTCATGAGGCTTATGAATATATATTGATACATAATTCATGGCATAACAAATTTCAGGCCTTGAATTTGTCAATTATAGCAATCTTCCGATCAACTGGCGACAAATAGTGGAATCCATGGGTGGAATGGATTTTCCCTCTTGAAGACCGATTCTTGACAAGAAAGGAAATGGTGAAGCCTTACAATCAGCCATGTTAAACTTAATTAATAGATCTGAAACATATTTTTACTGAGTTACCATTATCTCATCAAATTCTTTTGTGATCTCAAGCCCCAAAAATTGTTTCAGTAAGCCCAAATCACTCATTTCAAAAGCATCATGGAGAGCAGTTTTTATAAAGACAATTGAAGCAAGTGTGCTTCCTGTTATCAAAATATCATCCACATATAATACTATGATCATAATATTACCATCATACTGCTGCAAATATACATTAGGATCATATTTTCATCTTTGGAAGTACTTTGAAAGCAGAAAAGCATTCATTTTGGCATACCCAGATCTTGGGGCCTGTTTCAAGACATATAATGATTTCTGCAATTTACAAACCAAAGAAGGATCTGATGTATATCCATAGGGATGATTCATATATATCTCCTCTTGTGGGTATCCATGAAGAAAATAACTCTTGACATCCATGTGATGCACCTCCCAGTGCTTGGATGCGGTGATGGCCAAAACTAGTCTTATGGAATCCATCTTTTCCACCGGTGCAAAGGTCTCATGATAGTCCACTCCTTGGAATTTGGAGAACCCTTTTGCAACCAGACATGCCTTGTACTTTCAGGTTGATCTATATGCAGAAAATTTTTTCTATACACCCACTTGCATTGAACTAATTTCCTCCCAAGTGGAAGGGAAACGAGCTCCCAAGTTGCATTTTTTCGAAGAGAATTGAACTCTTCGTCCATAACAACTTTCCATATCGGATCATTCTGAGCATGGTAGTAGGAATTGGGATTAGAAACAATCATAATATAACAGGTCTTATATGGTTATGAATCATGAAAAGAGAGAGAAATACCTTCTCTTTGAAAATCAGACTGGGTTCTTCTTGGATCAACAAGATTTCCAATGTTTGTCTCGACGGAAGAGAGTGTCTTTTTGGACCACGTTGGGAGATGAGTAGACACATCAGAATATGATTATGAACCTGATATATTTTTCTCATTGATATAAGACATCAGGTATGCAATATCAGAGCCTTCACTCCCATTTTTATCATTCAAATGATCAATAGAACATGAGGGAATTTCAGCAATTTTCTCCTCGACTTGTTCTACCTCTTGAGAGGTTCTTCAAAACGGACACTTATCTCAATGAATATATGTTTGATTCTGATATTAAAAAGTTTGAATTCCTTTGATTCTTTTGGATATCCAATGAACAAACATTCAATAATTTTCGGTTGCAAATATTTCCTCTTGTCAAGTGGAATTCGAGCCCATGCAGTGGACCCAAAAACCTTGAAATTGACACATTTGGTTTGTGTCCAAAATAGGATTCGAAAGGAGTATTTAATTTCATGGAAGAGTGAGGGACTCTGTTCAGAATGAGAGAAGCAACATTCATAGCCTCAGCCCATATTTTTACAGCCAAACCTTTTTCTTCTAGCATGCAGGTAGTCATCTCTTTGAGGGCCCGATTTTGACTTTCTGCTACACCATTTTTCTGGGGTGTGTAGGGAATGGCCTTGTTGGATTTGGATCCCACTGTCAGCACATATTTGAATAAATTTAGACTTGATATAGTATTTTCCATTATCATATCTGAGATACTTTATCTTCCTCCTAGAGGCATTCTCAACCAATGCTTTAAACTCGATGAATCTTTCCAAAACTTCATATTTTTTTCTTTAGGAAGAAAACCCAAGTGTATCTAGAAAAGTCATCGTTGAAGGTAAGTACATACTGTGAACCACTCATGGATGTTGTAGGAATGGGTCCGCTGATATCAGAATGAATCAGCCCAAAAATACTTTTTTCACTACTTTCCTTTCCTCAATCAAACTTGTGCTCAGGGTGTTTGCCGACAATGCAACCTTTGCAAATTCCACTGGAAGTTTTTATGGCTAGGAGGCCTTCAACCATGGAATGTTTCTGAATTTATTACAAGTATTTGAAGTTAAAATTCCCAAATATCTCATGCCATATCCTACTGACCTCATTCCCATGAGTCAGAAGAGCAGTGGTATTTGCATCCGCCACAAACTTGGAAAACTCATAGGCCTTAGCATGATGATTTGCTATGCATGTTGCCATGAGTTTCCTGGATGTAATATCTGTGATTTTAACATCATCCGGGATAAAATTAACTATCTTTGGAACTTCAGTGTGTGTCATTTGATATACACTCAACATATTGGAAGCCAAGGAGGGTACATACAGAACATCAAAAAAGCTGCCATGTTCAAGTTTTATAGTACCTTTGCCTTTCGAAATGATTTGAGAATCATCTCCCATGTGGATGGGAATGCTTTTGTCAGTGTCCATGGATGAGAAGGATATTTGATTTCCATCACATGGTTCGAAGCACCAGAGTCTATGAGGAGAGTTCTAGGCTTCGAAGTGCTTTCCCTGAGGGCATGTCCTCTTTCTAGCTAGATATCCCAATCATGATGATCTCTCTTACGAACACTCTCTGGAATATTGATATTGTTCCTCTCAAGGAGAAGAGTCATTTCATTAAAAATTTTCTTCATGCAGGAATTTCAAGGGTGAAATCCATTCCCGCAATAGGAACACTTAAATTTTTCTTTGCCTTGGTTTCCTTTGTTCTTGTGCTTCTTTGAGCCGGAAGGCTCTTCTTGCTGCTGGTTCTTCTCCTTTGGCTTCGGAGCGTCAAACTTAGTATTTTGATTCTTTTGATTTCCTTTACCCTTCGTATCTTTGGGACCCAAATCAAACAGTGCTTGATATTTGGAGGATCTGATGATCCCCATCTACACAAGCTTATCATGCTCATTTGTGAGGGACTCAATGAAGGAATTTTCCAATTCAGGGCTGTTAGCTTCCTGGTATGGAATGTGGAAACAATAATTGAGTAATCCAATCCAAGTTTTGAAAGAATGGAGAGAATGAGCTGGTCATCCTCTTTCTCCACTTCACACTGCTTCAATTGGAGCACTA
Source organism: Pseudotsuga menziesii (assembly GCA_001517045.1). Taxonomy (NCBI): domain Eukaryota; kingdom Viridiplantae; phylum Streptophyta; class Pinopsida; order Pinales; family Pinaceae; genus Pseudotsuga; species Pseudotsuga menziesii. The sequence goes on from LPNX010028393.1 coordinate 65,170, forward strand.
GGTGCTTGAATTTGGTGAAGAATTCATTAAGAGTTTTGAAATTGCTTGGGATAAGAGAAATAAGCTCATTCTCTAGCCGATAAATCCTCATGTCATCCTGCTTATCAAAGAGATCAACCATTTTATCCCAAATTTCCTTTGTATTCTTCAATCCAGTGACATGGAAATGAAGGTCTTTGGAAATCGACAAGCATAGAAACCCAAAAGCTTCATCCGTCTTATTCCAGTATCTAGCTTTGTACACAATATGGTTTGGATCTATTTTGGTGTCCATTGTGACTCTATAGAGTCCCTTAGCACGCAATTGAATCTCCATGTCTCCCTTCCATTGGTGGTAATTGAAAGGAGTAAGATGATCCACAGAAGCCAGTTTTCTGCTGTAGTGAATTCAGTAGAAGTATTCCAAAAGAAACTTGCAAAAACACAAAAAGGGCACCGTAAGGTCGAACAACTTGCACTTTTCAAGTTTTCATCACACCCATCTTAGTCAATTAAGCAATTTTGATCAACAATTCCTTTGCTTAGGACTTATGTGGTAAACCTTTAGCTTTCTGGTGTAGTGCTGGAAGTTTTGAGATTTTTGCTCAAATTGCATGCTAGATCCATCAAAAATCTTGTTTTTGAAGAAGAGCTTTGTCCCACCGTGGCTCTGATACCATGTGAAATTACAGTCACAACAATCTTAAGACTAGCAGATTTTACAAAAGATTCAAGACACTTTTACACATGAAATGAAATTAACAGTGTTGCAATTAGAGGTTGCAGCTATATATTATCAATAATCAATAATGAGAGATGATACAATGTCATACAACTTGCATGAATGCAAGACAATTCGAATTCCTTGGAGGTCATTCGAATTGGATAGATGAGAGTATCTTAAATGTCCGTTAGCCACACTAAACACACCAGTTAACCACTAATCAATCCATGATTGACTCTAACTGATTCATAACTAAATCAAAGTGCAATAATGACTGATTCTAACTGAATAGAACTCAAATGAATTTCAAACAGTAGGTGGGGGAACATCTCTAACTCAAGTCAGCTCCGAAGTGAACTAAACTGAAACTAGTCACTAGAAGTTGTTGGAGGCACCTTAAATAACTCCAGTTAACTCAAATCATCCCAAAATAGACAATGAGATGAGGAAGGATCCCTTCCAACTCAGATTAACTGATTGTTAGGTGAAACAAAATTCAATCAACTAATTGGCACACTTATGACAAGCATATCACCCCATATTTTCTACCTGATTGAAGGAGGAAGCCTAGTTAGCATCCCTGATTGAAGGAGAAGGTTTAGTTCGCCTCCCTGATTTAAGGAGTGTTCTGGTGCTGATGCTGATGTCAGGAGTGTGTTAGTTTACTGATGCTGATGTCAGTGATTTGAGTCAATTAACTTAGGATAGTGGGTAATTAGGCCAAATTTACTAAATACAGGTGTGTGAGTTGGATGATGACTCCAACACTAATAGGTTGAGGATGGTCTACAACGAGTCCTTGCAAACAATGTGGTCCTGTATTCATTTGAGGATGATTCGACTAGTCAATACTATTGACCCTCCTCATTAAGGGGGAGTAGGATGATGAGGATTGCATCATCCTTGGACCTATGTCCTAAAGTGATAGGGATTGATTATCCCATAAAGATATCATGTGTACTACAGGTAGTGTTGTGACAAAGTATCGAGAAGGTCAAAGTGCTGCTACAAAGGATCGAGAATATCAAAGTGATTCTACAAAGGATCGATAAAATCGAAGTGCTGCTGCAAAGGATTAAGAAGATCAAAGTGCTGCTGCAAAGGATCGAGAAGATCGGAGTGTTTCTACAAAGGACCAAGAAAATCGAAGTGCTTCTGCAAAGGATCAAGAAGATCGAAGTGATGATGCAAAGGATCAAGAAGATTGAAGTGCTTCTACAATGCATCGAAAAATTGAAGTGTTTCTACAAAAGGATCAAGTGATCGAGTGTTGAAGAAGATAAAGAATCAGTGTTGTGTAAGATGATGTTCTAGTACTGAAGACATTGAAGAGTAACTTTTCTATTTACTAATTATTGTTCAAAACTTCCTATGACAAATAGATGTATTACCTTGATACTATTGAAGATTCTCTCTTTCGTTACTCCTATAGTTTATGATGATATTGTTAGTAGAATATCCTTCTTGTTAAGGGGGAGTGTTGAAATATTGTAACTTCAAAGGATATTCTAAATTTATTTTATTGATGTACCCCAATGGAAATGTTCTATTCCTCTATTGAGATGTTATTATTGTAATTGGTCATCATAGATTCATGAGGTAAATCCTCCATTGTAAGTCGGGTTAATAGTACCCTAATAAATATAATATAAAATTGTTTTGAGTCTTCCTAGGTGAAGTCGGACCAGTCATTTTAGTGGGACTTACTTGTTAGGGTAGAAGTCAAGTAACTTAAAGAGTATAAATAGAGGAGTTGTGCTCCTCATTACAACAAACACACACACACTTGTGTAACACATAGGAGAGAGAGAAAGACATACTAGCAAGGAGGAGAATACTTGTTTTGGGGGTTTTATATTATACATCTATATAGAGGAAGTTTTGCTAGGTTTTCTTCCCCTTGATGCTTTCCAAGGATAAATGTTGTGTATATCTTATGATTGTGCCATCTTTAAGTGATTCTGCATATGATACTGTTGTGAATTTGGATTAAACACCAATTATATCTAGATAAGCATATGAAATCTTAACATATTTTGCATGTATCCTTGAAAGTTAACATTCCTAGAATGATATTGAACATGAGTGCTAGTTTGGTGTTCAACGGACCATTATTATCCACAACACCAAACTATACTCCTGATCAGACTGACCATCATAATCTCCTCCTACACTCATCTTAGTTCTAGATAGGATGGTCACAACGAGTGAGATTCAACCTCATGGACATATATATGCTACTCTATAGGCTACATTTTATTCCTAGCAGAGGTATTAGTTTCTTTGGCTCTACTAGTCGAGCTGCCAATGCCTCTAGCTTTAGTGGCGAAGGTGTTGATGCCTCTAGCTCTGGTGGGAGAGGTACTGGAGATATGCTATAGCAATTATTGCACTAGAGATGTATATTTGACATGTTTCATCGGTTTGATGTTATTTTTCATACACACACACACACACACGACATTTTCCATGTTCCAGATGTTGATGTGTATGTTGATGTTTATTTATATGTTGATGGTGATGTGTATGTTAGGTCAGGTTTGCTGATGTTTGTTAGATGTGTGTGATGGTTATGTTAGAAAATTTAACTTGTGTTTTGTTATATGTTATTATTAGATTTGCATTTAAATTTATGTTTAAATATATTAGATTCATATTGAAACAGTAGAAATATGTTTCTTACGGGAAGATCCAGTGTAAATAAGATAAATATTCCATGAATGAAATATATTATAAAATGATAAAAGATATAAGATGTGATGATTTAAAATTACATTGGTATGGATTTATATAAGATTTAACATGCCTTTTCAAATGAAAGGGTGCATCTCTTTACTTTTTCTAATTAACTAATTACTCATTTTTATTTATTAATATCAATATATATTAATATTAATAATTAATATTGATACTTAATTTTCATATATAGTTATATGTCTTATTATGTTTTTTTTTTTCAATGTGGTTCACGCGCCGGTTTGACCGACGGGCTACGTCCACNATCTTTTGTGTTAATAATTGCGACACTTGATGAAACATGATGATAAAAGTTATGAATATCCAAAAAAAAATGTTGCATTGTTCATGAAGTGGTCCATCCGAGATCGCTTTGTTGGATGGAAATTCTCGTTTGTTGCTTAGCCTTTTCAGTTTGTGTTCTTTCTCTTATGAAATCATAACTCCTCTTTTTATGTTCATTTTGACCCTGTCATTGGTCAAAATGCTTTTTGTAATTTGGGTGTTGATACAGATTTATTGATGTTTGTTTTTATACTGGATTGAATTCCTTTTGAACTGTGTGGGGACCAAAATTGTATTTTTTTCTTCTTTCTCAACTTGAATTTGTTTTTTGGAGAGTCTGGATGCTTCCTTCTAGACTGAACTAATTTATTCTAGAATAGATTATTATTATTCTGAATCTTCTCGAACCTTTAGTCTTGCAACTGTTTGTCATCTCTTAACTTCTTGATTTTTTCCTCTAGTTCTTGATTAAGATTTCTCAGACGATGGTTTTCTTCTTGATGTGTTAGTATTCTTCCTTCGAGGTTTTTATAGGAAAGTTCCATCTTCTGACTATTTTTTAGTTTCTTGATTTTCATAAGCAATGTCTTGTTATGAATTCTTAGTCAAAATAGTTCTTCGGTATTGCTTGCTAATTGTTAGCAAGGGGATATGATGCACAAGGTCCGCTTCTTCCATTGACAAGGAAGATATCGAAAGGCAAAAGAGTTCATTGCGCGGAAGAAGATACTGACAAATGTGGTCATTACGGTTGAGTAAGTTAGGAAGTTTTGGTCAAAGTTAGTTAGAAAGTCGGCTATGTGGACAATTTTGTAAAGGCTCAAGTCTATAAATAGAATTAGGAATAGAGTCATTAAAGAAGATAATGAGGGTTTTTATGATTGATTGTTGTTGATCAAAGATGCGATTTGCCATATTTTAAGCAAGTAGATCTATGGACGAATGTATTTTTGGGTCTGAGGCTATTCGACCAAGGAACACGTTTATTTTGTGAGATATTTTTGGAATTAATATAAGGATGAGGTTTATGAGTGAATTCTTGTTCTTATCTATATGTATGTGGAGTCTGTGAAATTAATGATGGTGTGATTTCTGAATTTACATGCTTGAATCTAAATGATGCGAAGTCTTGTAGAAATTATCGGGTTAATATATGTTGATGTTTTCATTAAGTACACCTGAATTATGTCATTGTGATTCTTGAGTTAGAATGGTTGTGAATGATGATAAGTAGTATATTTTATGAATGATATGCAAAAACCCTAGATCTCTGAGTAATGTTGTGATAAAATAAGTAATATTGTGAAAGTACTATTCCTTCTACGGAAACATGGTTCCTACAGCCCTCCCTTAGACATCTCGAGTGAGATTGCATCTTCTTCACAAGTGTTGTTGGATAGGGTAAAACCTGTTTCGAACCGATGTTTAGGGAGCTTGCAAGGATGGGTGTCGAAAAATCTATGGAGTGAACCCCTTTCGACAAAAGGTGTGTCAAAAAATGGTTCAGTTTCCTGGACCTTAGTACGGATAAGAAGAGGACATGTTGTGGCATCCGACGAAGTCGGAGATCCAGGACTGGTTCGATTAGAAGGCTCGAGAGTTCACAGTAGAAGAAAACCAGAACTGCAAATTGTCAGCAGAAGAGTGGTTGGGGATATATATTATATCTGATATCCATGAGATATTCTTCACTGATTTTCCAATAGTGACTGTACAAGTGGTTGGTGCAACTTACTTTCTAGAAGAGGAATTTCCAAGGAGGCAAACCTAATCAATGGACCCCTAAACTGATCCAATAGTTGTGAAGGGTGAACAAAAAAGCTTCGAGAGCTATTGAGGCGTGGATAGAAAATGTTTTAGAAGGATATATCATTGAGTTTGTTTTTGACAGATTTAAGTCCTACAATGACGGGGAAAGGGAATTCTTTAAGGGACTAAGTGGGATATTTCTATTGTCATTACAATTGTGGATTAATATGCTCATCAATGAAAAGTGGATACTGAAGATGAATTCAGACGTGTAAGGATATGGTGTGCAGAGGTTGCAGGTACTAAAAATAAGAGGGTTGGATGGAATGATATGGGGTAGATGGTTGGAAGTTACGACGAGACTATGGGGGAAGTTGAGGAAGAGTGTGGTGTCCTACGAAGTGGGGTGAGTTTATGGCAAGGGAAGAGGCAGAGGACTAAGGAGAGTCCTGGTGCAACAAGAACAGGAAACTACAAGAATGGACCACAATGGACTAAGCGACCATACAATGATGAAGGAAATGATTAGGATATGCCTGGGCCTAAGGAAGGACCAACCCAAAGAAACAATGTATCTACACCTCCGTGCACTGCACCAAATTTAGGAGGAAGAAACACAAGTTATTCACAGGGATGTCTTATGTGTCAGCATAGTAGTAATAATAGCAGATCAACGAATACCAGAAGAATACCCAAAATGGAAAGTGATGACGTGATGCTACCCTTGTTCTAGGGTAATGGGACTGGAGATCTTGAGCAATATTGGTTTCTATGCGAAGTAGTATGGACATTAAAACAAGCACACGACGAAGATATTAAGAAAGGACAAATAGCAACAACCTTTCGAGGCTGAGCATTGGATTGGTACATGAAATTTGTACAAGTACCGACAGGGCATCCTCAGAAGACCATGGCACAAATAAGGACCAGAATAATTGAGGAATTTAAAAAGCTGAAATATGAATCGCAGTATATTACCGAGTTGAAGGAGATAAATCAATATCCGAATAAGTCCATATGAGATTTTGATCAGTGATTCAAGAATCTGATGGCTAAGGTTAGCTTTGGAATACGTGATGTACAACATAAGGAATGGTTTATCGCAACCTTGGTACCACAAATTCGTATTCCATTAATGCAACCAAATATTGCGTCCCAGGCAAAAGATATGGAAATTGCGATGAAATTGGAAGCTTCACCTATTAGCGAAATGGGAGTTGGAATGAACCAGATCTAGTCGCAACTAGAGAACCTTACTATTTAGTTGCAAGATATCAAGAAGGGGAAAGAAGAAGGACATCACAACTATCAATGTCCGGACTTCTGCAAGTACTTACAAGCTAGAGCTCCAAATCCACTAAGCTAGAGAGGACTACCATGGTGTCGGATTTTCTAGACTAAAGGACATCGGTTTGAGGATTGTGTATACCTTCAAAAGGTTGTGCTGAAGCCAGAAAATATTTTTTGAAACTTTTTTGATCAATTGGCCATGAAGAAAAGGACTGTAGAGCATATGATTTACTCGAAGAAATAACCATGTATACACATTTTATGAAGGGAGAAGAGCATTGACTAGCAGAACGACCGCTATCACAGTCGCAATACAACCAAATGAATTATAACCAACAACAACCATAGTACACGCAACCACAATACATGAAGTTGCAGTACACACAGCTGTAGTACACCCAACCACAATACACTTTTCCATAATGAACCACAACTCACTTAGACGCAGTCTTATTAGCAGCAACAACAGTTCAACCAACTGCAATATCAACCATAAGGAGGATTCCACATTGGAGTTCACAATGGAGGACTTGGTCATAGAGGAGTTATGGCACGAGATTATGGACCTGTAATGTGCTATAATTGCGGAGTATTGGTACATTACTAGAGATACTTTCCAAATAGTTAGTAGTATTGGGACATTATCGAAGAGACTGTCTGAATATTTAGTCTCAATGTAATTATTGCAGTGCCACAAATCATACTATTGAAGAGTGTCCACAGTTGATTGCGAAGTGGCAAGCCAAGAACCAACCACATTCACAACCAAACTAGAATGCGAACCCGACTCTGAATCAGAGTCAAAATTAGGGACCTACGGTAGGAAAAATATCAACAGAACCCAAAACTCAGCTAGAAAATTTTGGAGTGGTGACATGAGGAGGAGCAATGACAAGATCTTATGGAACATTGATCAATATCCAACCGACGACTCAAAAGAAGGTCGTATTTGATGTAAACACCGAGAAAGAAAATTTCTTTGACTTGAAAGACATGATGAACGGGAACAATGGTAAGATACCTATATATTAAATGCCACCAATTTTTTATTCCGCAGCTATGCCAAGATCATCAAGGAAGGTTAGTACTTTGCAAAATTTTATAAAAAGATGTTTATTGCTAGCAAAATATCCAGATGCATTAGCAGAAATACCGATTTTGTTGTATCGACAAGGAAAAATGAGACAAGACCACTCAGTGAATTATTTGCATAAGAAACAAAAAGAAGGGAAATGAGGATGAATGAAAATATTGGTGATTTTGATGTGGATTTAGTCATCTTATATCTAGGATTAGACGTAAATATCCTAACAAAGCAGACGCGGGAAAAATGGGGAAACCATAGTTGGTTTGGTCTCTTGTGCAACTATGACTAGCAAATCAAGCCAAGGTATCGCCAATCGGTAGAGTACCCCACCTAACTGTTGAAGTGGAGGGAGTAAAGACATACAAAGACTTCGATGTTATTGAGATAGTCAATGAAAGCAACTCATATCCTACACTGTTGGGAGTTGGATGGGAAAATGACAATTTGGTGGTTATCAACTTCAAGAAAAGAGTAATGAGTTTTGAGAATCGTGACATGTGAATCATTATTCCATTAGATCCTAGTGAAGGCCAAAGATACATGGAACCGATAAAAGAAGAAGTTGTGGGAGGATGGGATAATTCCTATAATATTTCCGAAGGCTACATTAACACCAATGCAAACGAAAATCTAGGTTGGTGAAGTATGTCATGTCCCCTTAATTTGACCATTAAAAGTGTTGACCTTGCTAAAGTTCCTAGGGGCTCAAATTGACATTAATTATTCTTCCTAGGAAAAAATCTTGCTAATAATTATTTTGAGGCATGTATTTAATTTTATTTCATCCTTTTTATTAATCATGCAATTAAATGACGTGGAAATAAACTTGCCAAGTCAGGAGGGCACATTGGAGACAAGTCAAGTTTCCTTGGTGAAAAATAAGAAACTCCATGACAAACGCAATTAAGGAAATAAAGGGAAATTGCCTAAAAGTAGCAGAAAAGCAGACATAGGTAAAAGTAGGAAATTTTTGCAAAGGGAGGGTGAATTTACTTCTTAGAGCACTCACAAAAGCTGTAAGGAGAAAAGAAGGAAAGTTTTGGGAAGGAAAGAACAGTTTCCTTATGAGTGAGGAAAAGCAGAAAGCTGTCATAACACAAAAGCAACATCTTTGACTAAGGGAGGGCGCAGTTTCTAAATGTGAGGGATCATTTGGACTTCTAAACAATTCCACATGGTCCTACTTTACAAATTTCCCATGATTTGGACTTCTTAGAACTTTCCAGAACCTCAGAAAACTATCTAAATCCTTTGATTATGTTATATTAATTTTGTAACAAACCTCTTCAAGTTTCTAGAAGCCCCTGGTTGAAACAGACCAAACTACTCTCCTTAGTTTCACGGTTTGGCTGCCTAAAAGCGTGGTAGTAGGTTTCCGCAATGCAGAATATGAACCCTAAATGAAACCATATATAAAGGTGTCCTGGGAGAGGAAATTTCATGTCTGAAATGTCTTTGTTTTCTATCCACTTCTCACTCCTTTTCCTTGCAAAATGTCCGAGAAGAAACCCCTGTTTTTCCTAATCCGAGAAGGCTCTGTGTGAATTAATTAAAATTTCAGAAATGTTAAATTAAAATTACATAATTAAAGTGTTCAGGTCTGCACACCAGACTTGGGACATTACAGTGGTATCATCGCACTTTCCTCCACTCTCTGTTGACTAACATTGCATATCAGTAAGTCAAAATTGCAACCATGAGGTTGCTACCAGTGATTGAAGAAGAAGAGGTGATCTATGTTAATGATGGATTGCAAATGTTAAGAGACCATGATGTTTACTTTTGTGAAAATGAGGAGTATGAATACATAATGGTTGAACCACCAATGGCTAATCTTGAGAAGGATTTAGTAAAGATGATAGATGCTAGTGAAAAATTTCCCCACTGCTACAAAGAGTATCTTGCATTGGGGGAAAATATTTGTAAATTGATTCCTTTCAAAGACTATTTTTATTTCAGATTTGGATTTGAGCCCAAGGATGTGTATGAGCATTCTTTCAATGGAAGCAAATCATCGATAGAGGAACCAAGTTGTTTCAACTATGTGAGTAAGGAAGAAGAAAGAGAATCCAAAAGAAAAGATGCAACAAAGACATTTGTTGGTCCAAGCATTATGAGATTGTTTGGGTGTTCTTCTAAAAGATATTCCAAAATTGGTGATAGGAGTACTATTACAGAGAGTAAAGTTTCATCAACTTTCTTGGAAAATAAAGAGCCACTAACAAACCACCCTTCAAAGGAGAAGGTCATAAACTTTCTAGAGGAAGAAACATGTAGTGCTTCTAATGGAAGTATTGATGAGGAAAAAGAAGAAGGGCATGTTGGTCCAAATCATCTAGATGGGAAGGATGAAGAGTAGGATGAGGTCCAAAATCCATTCACAATCATGGAAAAATGATATGATTCACTTAGTTCTTCAAGTGATCAAGGAAAAGAAAAGATCCATGAGGTGAAGTGCAAATCACCACAAGGTGGTTGCATAGGTGAAGGAGTTGAAGATGAAGGAACTTTAAGTTTTTGGTTGGGTGATATATAGATCAATGCTCAAGGTTTTGGATCATTATGGGTGGTGAGACATATTTTGGATCAGATCCAAAAGACGTACACAAATCAGATTTACAGACACCTCCCAAGCCACAGCATGAGGAAGAAAACAAGGCCACACAGCTGAGGTGTGAACCAGGAAATTTGGTGGAGGAGCAGGCCACCAAAGTATCTACACATAAATATGGGATGATTAAGAACATGGATGGTAAAATATATTATTTTTGTAGCATCCATGTACACCTCCAAGCATCTTGTTAGCACTCCATTTGCAACAGTTGATTTATGTGCCTGACAAAGTCTGAAAAGGGTCCTATTCATTTGAACACTGTGTGAGCGCCCTTCAGATTATCAGAGGCACATTTTCCATGTTTTGAGATCGTCAAATGATAAAGAGAGCTCAATCTATGATGGTAGATTCCTTTGGAGGTGAATATTTGCAGCAGCATAGACGATAGAGATAAGCGTCATAGACCAACGATCCAGAATCACAAGGAAGAAGTGCGATGATAAATCATGGTTTTGGCCAAAAACATGGGAGAACGGTCAACATTTGGCATTCACAGAGTCCATTATAATGGGAAAACAATGAAAGGATGAGATCAAGGAAAAGTCCGATCGACGGTCCGAAACAGTTTCGCTAAGAAAACATGCTCAATAGGAGGAACTTTCCCAAATCGCGAAACAGGTTAAAGGGCGGAAGCATCTGATGACGGAGATGAAAGCAGAAGTAGATCTATGGTCCCAGCTGATTTCGCAAGCTAGGCTTGTGCGGATAAAGTTGTGATTCCAAATCACAAAAAGTGGTACCGGCTGCAAATATCAACGGTCACGACAAAGAAGGGAATAGATCTACGGTCGAGGTTCTTTTCACTATCTGAACTAGCGTGGACAATGTCAAGGTCCCGATTCACAAAGAGGTGGTAGGACCCACTCAGATCAACGGTTGCATGGAGAGGTCGATCACGATCGATGGGTAAGAACATGCCTTGGTCTAAAGCTGCTCGTTGTATCAAGAGAGAAGAAATTGGCGGCATAAGTAAAGAAACGTGGATGGTGGATGTGAAAGGTTCCCCCAAATCGGAGGGATAAGGAGGCCTTACGGCCGTAAGTGTCACATCCAGTGCAGAGATGACAGTGGAATGGATGTTCATATGCGTAATATACCTTTCGGTAGATTGGTCAATTCCCCGACGCCATTTGTAGCGTGCGTACAAGTGAAATAATCCCTGTGGCAGAGTCGTATTGCATGAAGACAGGTGGCTTCTATGTGAGTTGGCCTACAGAAGTAAGGAAAATAACCAGCGAATCCGCTACTCACATGGGGAAAGACCAGCATGAAGGGGGAGACCATTATGTTTCCTACATCACAAGAGCGAGGAAGAGTGGGAGCATCCACTTCATGTGCTTTGCAGCATGGATCAACTATACAAGGTGGCGTCTGAAAATACTTCCTGCATCAAACGGTAACGTGCCGCAGTTGATGAGGCGACATGACTAGATTCTCGGCAGGTAAAGAATCACCATGCCCTCACCCTCACACATGCTGATAACAAAGACACTTGATAGCAGACTATGCGAGAATGCTAACCAGTCATTGGAAAAGTCAATCTTGAAGCCTTATATATATTGCCTTTGGAACGCCAGGGATGAGCTAACATATTTTGAGAGCCCAAGTTTTCGTTTCGTCGTGTGTCCATAGAAGTTCGAAGGGTTTGGCGATGGTGATCTGGTTCGAAAATCTTGTTCGTCACCTTTCCACACTCACCCGTCACCTTGGTATTCCATCCCAAGGATGAAACCAGTCATCGGGGCCCAGACATGAAGAGGTTTGAGAAATACACCCGCCTTCAGATACCCACACCTCCAGCGACGCATTTCCTGGACACTCGCTCCCTGTAGGTGTTTTTTCAAGGACCCCTGATATCATCGTTGCCCCCAAAGCCTCCATAGAAGGAGAAAGTCATGGACTGCTCTCTATAGAAGCATTTGTTCAGACGGGAGCATCAGGGTTCTAATACCTGGATAGCCTGGTTTGTGAATTCCACTTTCCAAGGGTGATGGGGATGGTAGAGGCATGCTACACCTTATTTCCTATGGAAGAGACCACCTCACTGGAGGTGAGGAGTACAAGAATGACAAGCCAATGCAAAGGCTTCAGCTAGGAGCAATGCATCCCTTCTTCCAGACCCCATGCCTAACAGTGTTTCCTGGAGAGGAAGGAGGTGACGGATGAGGTTGAGTAGGGGAAAGATGCAAAATTCCCTACTAGTGTGTGCCCATGCAGAAAGCCACATTTGAACACGATGAAAAACACACGCTTTAGACAGAAAAAAGGGCATTGTGCTGATTCATCAGGCCGGCTAAAAGGTCTAAAACCCAATAGATGGTGACTCACTTAAGAGAAAATGGAAAGGTGTCATACTCCGAATCCACAACAGTAGCCAAGCACGTCAGGTTGTCACTCGAGCTGAGCGCACCCACTAGCTCCGTGATGTTTATTCACATTTGTAAATCATGGCAATAGTTCCACTCTCTAGACTGTTAACGTATGATTGTGACTTGAAATTTTTTTTAGGTTTCTTTCAGAGAGTAATCTCAACACTGAAATAATATAAATACACTCTCGATAGAGGGAGATAGGAGTTAGCTGGTTGCTTGGGAAACCTTCAAGGGTTGAGGCTCTCTGTTGTAAATAGTATCTGATCTCCGTGTTATGAATAAAATTACAGAGGAAGGATTTTCTTTCAAGGAAGAGATTCCTGTGTCGTTTCTTCTTTCAATATGTAATCTCTTTACGTGAAATGTTCTTCATATTTTCATTCCAGTTTGTTAATTTCTTTCATGTCTGAAATGAGTGTATAAAAGCTTGGAATTCATACATGCTATGCTTCGTCTGTTGTTTCAGACATTCATTAAGTTTTCTTCTAAAGTTACGTAGAATTCATCTTGTTGGTGCTCTGCGTGATGGAATGTTCCCTCTCATCTACTAATCACCCACTAATTATCTCCTGATTGCAAGATCGACAGCTACCTTGCCTCTGTTTGTAAATCCACTCCATTCTTTACCTCCTGCAAATGTTCCTTACCCAAACCTTCGACTCCATTTCCAATGGTCCCTTACCCTGATAGTCCCACCTGCATATTACATTAATGCACTTCATTCCATTCAGGATTCTGGCCTCTTGACCGCTCTTGATCGAATATCCTACGTGAAGTAAACCTGAAAACAAGCGAGAGATCCCTCTCTGACTGCGCAGGGCCAGAGGCGCAGTCTAAAGCGGTTCTACTGTTTCCCGGGAGAGAGCCCTTTTTTCTGACCAACCTATGGGCATGATCCTGGCACTAATACATCTAATCCCTAGGAGGATAAAAAGTATTCACTTGCATCTGAGGACTACAAGATGAAGGCCAATTCTGAGGGAGATGAAATTACTCCTAGTTTTTCTGTTGGTGATCACAAAACGATTGCAAAGGATGATGATGTTGTCAATGGTGATGAGGGATATTTTGTATCATATCCAAAAGAAGAACATATATCAGATATAAATACATCACCTAAACTTCCCAATGAAGTGGAAGACAAACCCCCACCAGTCGGGTGTGAACTACGAAAATTGAAGGAGAAAAATCTGATGCAAAGAGATGAGCACAGTTCAGAATTTTAGACTCTCTTGCAGCATGATGAAGCTGAAATTCGAAGGCCTGATATTCTTTCTAATTTTTGTAAATATCACATGTCATTCCATCCTTCAGAGATACCCTCCACTTCACACCATCGAAGTGATTTTGTAGAAAATTCAAAGGATGACTTGCATGATGAGAATGAGTTTTGTGTTGTGGATCCATGCCACAAGAAAAGTAGTATTATATGTCAACTGTTAGAGGAATATACCTTGGTGCAGAATATTCTTTGTGAGCCACATTATCTGAGTGGACCACTTAAGGAGGACAGAGAAAAGCTTAAGACACATTGAAAAACCTTGTTGACATCAATGCCTTGGTGGCTAGATGTTGTTGGAAAACTTATGGAGGAGAAATGGAAGGAGAATCCTTTCTGGAGGAGTGCATAGAATTGAAAGAAGGAATGTCCAAGATGAAGGAGAGCTATATGAACCTACTGTTTGATAGATATCATCTCCTCCTAATGGCTGAAATGTATCACTGTGCAGTCAAGAAGGAAGAAGAAGAAGTAGAAAGGCTCACTAATAAATTAGAGATCACTAATGACTTATTGAAGAGCACACAGATATCCCTTAAAGAGTCAAAGTTGTAGATATGTCAACTTCAAAATTATTTGAAGGTGTCATACCTTTCATGTTTCATGGAAGAAAATGTTTTGGGTATAATGGAGGGACCTCGTGTGGAGGACAACCATCAGGTAGGAGTAGATCTGCAAGTGTTTGTAAAGAGCCGTGATGAAGATTATTTTGGACAAGCACCTGTTGGTATGTAGAATGGCATAAAGGAGTTCTTAGCTATGAGAAATATGGCTGCGGACATTTCAAGTAAATCAACAAGCAAACATGATCATCTATTCAGGGATTGGGTAACTAAAAATATCATAGAAATAACGGATAAAAGATGTACTAGAATTGCTTGCACCGGTGAAGGGTTGTCGAACACATATGCTTAGGAAGAGACACATTCTGACAACCCCTTATGGATGGTAGAATCTGATCCATAGGAGGTGGCTGATCACATTCCATATGGATCAAAAAACAAAAGTCCTTGTTCATCCATTGATTGGGCGGATAGAGACACCTTGGGAATGAAGACTGTGGGAGGTAAAGAGTTTAATTTATGCAATAAATCCTTTGGTGTGAATTGCATTGTCCTGACATGTGGGAAGCCACAAAGACTTAATTTGCAGACATTGGATACATTCCATACACATGCACATGAGGTGCATTATAAATTTTTTGTGCTTAAGGAATTTTGGGATGCAGATGATGAGTTCCAAGCACATGGCCATTGCCCAAGAAAGGATGACTTTTCTCATGGAAGGAGTCCTCTTTTTAGTGAAGAGCCAGAAGAGATCCCTTATGTTGGACCAGCCCATGATGGGTTTGATGCATCCACACCTTTGGTGGACACATTTTGCA
>LPNX010028393.1:81937-133413 GCA_001517045.1 Pseudotsuga menziesii
AAAAATTTGTTTTTTCTGATGGGTGGAAGGAGGTAGATAAAACCATGGGATTCATGCATTCTTAGGGATGACAGAGTTCAAAACGTGGCAGAAAAATTTGGGTCCTTACAGAGGACGTATTGGGATTCGAGAACTCTACTCAGTTACCTTAACTAGGTTGGCAATATTGCTAAAGGAAGTGGTATTAGAGAAATGGTTATGATCAGAGTGGTGCAGCAAAAAAACATGGTGGAAAAATTTGCAGCACTCTATGGTGGTTCTACTTGAGGACAAGTAGATTTGGGAGGGAAGGACTGTCATGTCCCCTTAATTTGACCATTAAAAGAGTTGACCTTGCTAAAGTTCCTAGGGGATCAAATTGACATTAATTATTCTTCCTAGGAAAAAATCTTGCTGATAATTATTTTGAGGCATGTATTTAATTTTATTTCATCCATTTTATTAATTATGCAATTAAATGATGTGGAAATAAACTTGCCAATTCAGGAGGGCACACTGGGGACAAGTCAACTTTCCTTGGTGAAAAATAAGAAACTCCATGACAAAAGCAATTAAGGAAATAAAGGGAAATTGCCTAAAAGTAGAAGAAAAGCATACAGAGGTAAAGCAGGAAAGTTTTGCAAAGGGAGGGTGAATTTCCCTCTTAGAGAACTCACAAAAGTTGTAAAGGAGAAAAGCATGAAAGTTTTTGGAACGAAATAACAGTTTCCTTATGAGCCAGGAAAAGCAGAAAGCTGTCATAACACAAAAGCAACAACTTTGTCTAAGGGAGGGCACAGTTTCTAAATGTGAGGGATGATTTGGACTTGGAAACAATTCCACATGGTCCTACTTTCCACATTTCCCAATGGGGGCTCTTATGTGGCTAGGTTTAGGGAACCTATGGGGTTGACTTGCTCTCACATGTCACCATTGACCTCCACTTGCTAAATAGGTCATCCAGAAAGGATATTAAAGGTTAATTCGACCACATTGCTTCAGTTTGGTTGTTTTGTATGTTTATTTATGCTTATGTGAGAAATGCTTCTGAGTGTTGTGCCTCAGACTACTAGGAGATGAGCCCCAGCCTTTCATTCCCCTCTCCTTCCATCCCCTTCTCTCCCATTGCAGGTATGGAGTGATAGCTTGCAGACATTGGAGGATAATCAGATCTATTTTCATCCTCCATCAAGTTCAGGTTGAGCTCCAGTGAATCCCATGCTTCACCTATGCTCACAGTCCCTTGCTGGCCATGATCTAGGCCTCCCGCCCCTTAATTTTGGAAGCATCTTTGTAATGGTCAGTAAATAATGTAATTTATGTTCTGTAGTGTCATAATTTTCTGAAAATTACATTTATCATGCCTAGGTATATCTTCCCCTAAATAATCTTGTCTTAGTTTCATCAAAAGGCCTTTTTTATCAATGTATGCGGGGGATTGAGTAAATTTGAGTGATGTAATAAATATTCTATGCTGGGTAAGTGATTGAAGGGAGTATTTATGTTCAGAGAGATTATATTTATCTATGTTACAAATCTCATGTTTTACAGAAATGGATTTGAGGTGATTTAACTGCTTTTTAAAGACCCTAGCTAGATTACTAGCTTTTAATAACTAGTGTTACTAAAACTGATGTAAAACAAGTTCGGTAAACTCAAAATGAGACACGTCAGTTCCTATGGGTTATTAACAGGTCTACCTTCCCATATACATCTCTAGAACCTTTTTTTGTTGGGTTCGTACCACCTTTTGGGATCCTCCTCCGCGTAGGGTTTCCCTTGACCAAAACTGCCAAAAATCCCCAAATTCACCCAAAACTTATTAGAACTTTCCAAAACCTCAGAAAAATGTATAAATAATTTTTTATGTTATATTAATTCTGGAACAAACCTCTGCAAGTTTCTAGAATCCTCTGGTTGAAACAGACCAAACTACTCTCCTTAGTTTCATGGTTTGGCTGCCCAGAAGCGTGGTAGTAGGTTTCCGTAGTGCGGAATCTAAACCCTAAATGGAACTAGATATACATGTATTAGGAAAGAGTAAATTCCATGTCTGAAATCTCTTTGTTTTCTGTCCATTGCTCACTCCTTTTCCCTCCAAAAGTTCCCAGAAGAAACCCCTGTTTTTCCCAATCCGAGAAGGCTCTGTGTGAATTAATTAAAATTTCAGAATTGTTAAAGTAAAATTATAGAATTAAAGTGTTCAGGTCCGCACACCAGACTTGGAAATTACAAAGTACTAGATTCACATCATCGAACTCTGACGATGCACTAGAAAATTGGCAGAACCGATTACATGAAGTATCAGTCATAAAATGTGGACGAGTCACTAAATCGCTGCGCTGGGTAGAAACATAAGTCATAGAATTTCCAAAGTATGAAAAGATACCTAAATTGGTTGGTTTAATTGATGACATCGAGGATAAATTATCATATCCTCATTGGCTGTTGGTATTGGAAGAAGTGTTGAAGGCTACTCTAGCAAGATGGTGGGCTACACACAAAAGCTCGATGGAAGACTGGCAGAGCTGTCATCGATTAATGGAAGTTTGATTTGGAGAAGTGGAGCAATATTGAGGACATATATATAACGAAAGTAATGATCCCAATGATCATCTGGTCGCATGTCAACTACATGGGTTTTGAAGCCGAAGGAAGAATGGGTACATGCATTTTTCCATACGTTGGACGAAGTTCCATGGAGGTGGTACGTTTTGACATAAATACAAAGAGAAACTGCAATGTGGGAAGAACTGGCTGTTAGCTTCAATCATAATTTTAACTTTGCAAATGATAATCTGTTCATACATAGCGCACTACAGGACATATGCAACAAAGTATTGGAAATAATTATGGCAGTCATTAATGGAGTCACAACAAATACCAACAACTCAGTTAATGTCGGAATGCTATAATGTAACATGAGATCTTGATGATGAGGATGATCCACGAGATGTCAACATCTCAAAATTAGAGGGAAGTCGGGATATTGCAGCACCAAAAATACCATCCAACAAAGTCAAACAACCACTCGAGATAAGAAAGGTTAATATTGGGACGACAGAGGACTAGAAGTTCGATAGTGTTGGGGATTATTGGGATGAGACATCGATGGTGAAGATCACTAACCCACTACATGAATTCCATGATTTATTTTCGATGAAATTTTTTGAGATGAAAGGGATTTAAAGTGACTTAGGAGAAATGAAATTTTTTCTAAAGACAGATGCAAAACCAGTGAAGCAACGACCATACAGATTAAATCGGAGATACAAGGAACGCATGAAAGAATAATTAGAATGGATGATGGATGTTGGGATTATCGAACCTATTGAAGAGTCATGATGGATAATTCTAATGGTTTTTCAAGACAAAAAGATGGGGTAAATATGAATCTATGTCGACCTAAGGAAGGTGAATGACACAATTCTTTACGATCCATTCCCAACACCCTTCACTGACGAAGTATTGGAAGGAGTCAGAGGACAAGATATTTATTCATTCATGAATAGATTTTCAGGCTACCACTAGATCAGGATTGTAAAAGAGGATAGGCACAAGACCACTTTTGTAAAGTAATGGGGATGTTTTTAGTACATGATAATGCCATTTGGTCTTAAGAATGCACCTACCATTTTTCTAAGGATAGTTGTCGCTGCATTTAAGGAATTCATTCACAAATTATTGGCAGTCTACATGGACGAATGGACCGTTTATGGATCGGTAAAATACCACATTGTGAACCTTTGAATGATGTTAGAAAGATGTCAACAACATCAGATATCGTTGAATCTGAAGAACTGTGTATTTTGTGGTCCATTTGGAATTCTATTGAGACATATCGTATGCAATGAAGGTATGTTGGTCGATCCCACTAATATTGTAGTAATTATTGACCTACCAACATCGACGATAGTAAAACAACTAAGGGTGACACTGGGTCATATAGGATATTACCACAAGTTTATAAGGGGATATGCAGTGATCATGATGCTGATGGAGTAACTGGTGACTAAGGATGTGAAGTTTTAAAGGAACGACGAATGTCATAGAATTCTCGATACTATGAAGCAAAAAATGGTCACAACACCGATACTGGTTTTTTCGAAGTGGACAAAGGAATTCCACGTCCATGTTGATGCTTTGTCAGTCGCATTAGGAGTGGTTTTGGCTCAACCGGGGGAAGGAGAAATCGGTCACCCCATTGCATTTGTAAGTTGGAAGGTGTCTACTATGAAAAGAAACTATACACTGACGGAGAGGGAAGGCTTGGCGATTGTGTATGCAATACAAAAAATATGCCACTACCTGTTTGGAGGACATTTAAAAATGTTTACGGATCACTCAACACTGAAGTACCTGGTTAACAAGTCTGTGTTGGGGGGGAATATTTTTTCGATGGTTATTGTTGTTCCAAGAGTTCCATTTCACTATTATTATGAAGCTGGGGCAGTTGAATGCAGGACCTGATTATCTATCAAGGATAAAGATAGGAGAAGATCCAAGTAGAATTGAAGATGGATTACCTAATTCATAGTTGCTTAGAGTCGGGATGGTGTATGACCATAATGAGAAAATTGTACAATTTTTTACGATAGGTAAATCACCAGAGGAATTCACCATGAGTCATAAGAATAAACTGGCCGTTAGAGCTACGGATTTACAGGTAATCATGTGACAACTCTACAAAATGGGGCTAGATGAAATTCTACATCGATATGTTCCGCCGCATGGGAAGGAAATAATATTAGTAGAGGCGCACGACAAAATTGCAAGAGGAAATTATCAAGGTCATGCAAACACTAGAAAGATACTCTGAGATGTATTATGGTGGCTAACATTGCATAGCAATGGCGCAGACTATGCTGAAATATGCGACATCTGTCAGAGGATGGGGAAGCTGTCACAAAGGGACGAGATGCCACTAGTACCTCAGACAACGATACAACCATTTGATAAGTGGGACCCATAAATCCTCTAGGGAAACAAATGGGTGCACGATATATCATCACTACAACAGACTACTTGACACAATGGACATAGGCAACATCAGTGAAGGATTGTACATATACAACTGCATCTAGATTCTTATTCGATAATGTGATTACTCGGTTTGGATGTCCTAAGATATTGATGAGCGGCCAAGGGAGTCACTTTATCAGTCAGACGATAAGCGTGATGACTGAGGAATTTTAGATATAACACAAGAAGAGTACTCCATATCACCCACAAGAGAATGGAGCAACTGAAGCATTCAATAAGGTATTGGAGCATGCACTCATGAAGGTATGCAATGTGAATCACGACGATTGGGATATAAAAATCCCTGCGATATTATGGGCCTACAGGACAACATGTAAAATATTGACAAGACAAACACCATTCAAGCTCAAGTTATGTACAAGAAGTGGTAATGTTGATGGAGCACATCGTTCCCAGCCTACGCATGGCGGCAACGGAAGGTATGAGTGATGAAGGAGAAATTGAAGAAATATTAGCACAGTTTTTATAGCTCGAGGAGGATCGATTCATCACAGGTTTCCACCATCAAGTAGAGAAGGATTGAAATAAGGCATGGCATGATCGCCATGTAAAATAAAATCACTTTCAACATGAAGATACAGTTCTCCTATATGACAACAAGTTCACGAAATACCCAGGTAAGCTACAGATGGATTGGTTAGGATCGTATGTGATTCATTTCATCACTAATGGAGGTGCATTACAAATGAAATAGTTAGATAGAGCATTACTACTGAAACTAGTAAATGGAATCCCACTAAATCCCTATCAGGATAGCCAGGTTCGATATCAATGATAGCCATGAAAAAAAAAGCGATAAGTGTGTCATAGATTTGTACCAAAGTGTGTTGATAGAAAAGGAAGAGTGAATCGCATGAAAGGTTGAATATTGGCGATATTGGACGAAGTGCGAAGTGGTCAAATCAGACAATAAAGGCAATAGTTAAACTAGATGGGAGATGACATAAGTGGGAAAGACGTGCATTTATGGGAAACTCATATCGTTATATTTTCAAAATCGACACCGAATTTGGTCAATATTCGAGGAATTCGGTAATGATGGAAAAAATCGTTCACACAGGAGAAAAGGATGATATACGAATTGACCATGAGGCATGGGTCAAGCCATTGTGAGCATTGCAAAGACGAATCAAAGCCAAGGAGAGTATGGGAGAGCAACAAAGAGTAAAGGAGAAGAGAAGTAGAAAGGTCACTATGGCACAAGTGATTTCAAGCGACATCATGCAGGGATTGCCGCTACATAGTCATTAGAAGAAATTTCAACTCAAAATGGGCCTCCTAAGGAAAATTAATAAAATAATAGTTAAAATAATAAAATAATATTTATTAATTTTGGAGGAAGAAAAGAAAAAAACTACTTTTTTGTTTGTATTTTCGACATATCTCCCTGTGTTTTTACTAAAATTTCAATCGAGAGAGCTCGTTGGATGCGGAATTAAATTATGCATCCAACTAGTACCCACTCGACATACTTTCGATGAATCCCTCTACCCCAAAAACAATAAATACCTAAAAAACGTGATGATGATGACATCATCATGTTTTTCAGGTATTTATTGTTTTTGGGGTAGCGAGGTCCATCGAAAGTATGCTGAGTGGGTACTCGTTGGATGCGGAATTCAATTATGCATCCAACGAGCTCTGCTGATCGAAATTTGAGTAAAAACATAGGGACATATGTCAAAAATACGAACAAAAAAGCAGTTTTTTTTATGATACCTATCCCCAAATTTATATTAGAAAATTGTTTAAGACCTATACGGTATTTCAAATTTAAAGCAATTTCATTGGCTAACAAATGATGACATGGAATTTGAATCAGAGTTAAAAGGCCCATTTTGAGTTGAAATTTCCTCTAATGGTACCGATAGTGGAATAGCAGCCATAAGTCCAATATGTATTAAAGCGGTCACCCAAAAAGAAGAGGGGCGCAGATATCCCAACCTATCGAGCACAACAGTTCAAATCAACTCACAGTTCCATAAGGGTAGTATAGGAGGAAGATGGCCCATCGACAACGAGAGGGGAGGACTCAAAAACAAGGAAAGGGCCAACAATCGATGATATTATGGGGTATGTACTATTGCGAAAGAAAGGAGCACCAATGGTACGCTGCAGTAAGAATCAAAAGTATACCCTGAAGATGCCAACAACACCGAAGGGAGTACATGTAATGTTGAACATCATTCCACGATTGCAAAAGATGCAATACAGTGATCATGAAATTCTGGCATAACCAAAATGCACAACAGAGACATATGAACATAGAGAAAAGGAAGATAAGGGTCGTGTCACCAGAGAAGCAACACAATGGGAATTGGGGTTGGAGTGGTTTGGGCTGCTGGCCATCACCCACATGCCGCATTTTGGGCGCTTGACAAAGGTTAATGTCTGTATCAAGAAGTTGATGTCATGTTTCCATGGTGGGTATCTATGGTTGGACTTAAAGGTCCCCATCACGATCGATTGATACCACAAATCACCAGCTTGCTCAAGGTAGGGGTTGATCTGTCCCAGTACTTCCAAGGGAAGGACAATCACAAGAAGCTAGCGGTGAGGCTAAAGAATAAGTACGATTTGATATGCGATAAGAGAGCATATGTTATTGACACCATTAATGAAAAGGGAGTTAAAATTGTACCAAAGTTGCTGGATATTAAAATCGTGTGCAAGAACAGGATAAACCAGTGCACGTTGAGAGTTATCGCATGTGCAGCTGGATTTCAGATGAATTGGGATCTATTTTTGTTGAATCAATTGATGGAAGACACCATATTGGTGCAAGAGGGGAAAATACCATTCACATAGTGATCATGGTTGCTGATACTAATTTCACTTGTAGGGTTGATGGAACAAAAGTACTATCAAGGAACAGATGCTGAAGCTGTCAAAACTTGTAGAGGAGCACGGTACCAAAATATATGGGCACTCAATGACAAGGAGTGAAAAACTGATAATAACATCTTGTTCTATTCGTACTTGGATGCGCTACGTGATGCGGCAGGAAAATTACTACGACTTATAAACAAGGTTGTGACAAAGTATTAGAGGATTTCACAATTCACGATAGTCCTGCATGCTATCCACATTCAGGCATGGCATGATGCGGAGCACCAATGGTTGAAATCATAGTAAAAAATGACCAATGAAGAGTTGGACACCATCGTCAACAAATGGAAACCAGAGTGGAAAGTTCCAGTCGGTATTGAAGAACTGTAGGACACAAAAACAAGACTTCCCCCAACTATTTTGATTGAGCAAGAGAAGCTAAAGGAATCTGAAGAGGAATCGCATGAGGAATCATCAGCAACTCTGTTAGATTTGGAGCTTCCAAAGAAACAGGAAGAGGCACGGACAAAGGACCAGTTTGAACCAGCTAAAGGGAGCAGTACAATTAAATTCTCAGATGAGAAAGTAAGCAAGATACTAACCACAATTACTATGACGACTAGTGAAAACCAATCAATAAGAACATAACATGCCATGTGGTTTTTCCACCAGGTAAAAGGGTTGTTGAAATCATTGTCAAACGTAATACTGGATACAATAGTACCACAAGTGGAGACAATGCAAAGAGAAGCTGAGGTAAGTGTTGGTAAGAAAGTGCAGAATGTACAGATTTCCTCACGAGCACTTAGAACAGGGGATTAAGATGACAATGCCACAGTGAAGCAATTTGACTCAATCGACCTTGATATTAATGAGCTTCTGATGCACATGGTGGTCTGACTCCAGAATGAAGCAAGTCAAGAGATCAGAGATCACAAAGCAATAGAACATGACCAATTGGTCAAGTATCGAGAATAAGTAGAGAGTGTGGAATCCGATCTGCAACGGCTGAAGACAGAGCAGGAGGCATCTTTTAATGAAAAGACCAAGGATTTTGATGATTGGAAATGATTGGTGAGAGAAATATAGGTTGCATGCGACGACATTCCAGACATTACTTCAGAAATGTTCATGGAGGCCAAAGTGTTGCGACTAGGAAAAATAGTCGTCGATCTAAGGAAAGAGAACATAGAGTTGCAAACATGAGAAGTACCAAGCACACCACCAGAACAATTCGCAGAAAGAACTGGAGTAATTGAGGACACTACAACATAAATTGCGTAGAATGCAAAGGTGTTGCAAAAAATCATAGTTGATATCACCAAGTATTGGGCGGTTTGGTGTAACATGAGCAGCCACACCAGTTGGAAGCACAACTAAAGGAAGTGGACACACAATTGTCATCTCTGCGGGGCTATCTTAAAGGGATTCCCCCACTAGCGCAGGTGAGCAAGGCACTAGAGCTTAAGTGATTGAAACATCATGTCAATAAGGCACAAAAAAGACACCAGAGGTGGTCGACATAGTTGAATGAACTGCAGGGTGCAACAGAGGAAGTGACACTCAGAGAAATGGAAGAGATCACGAAGATGAAGGAGGACATAACCACAGTCTAGAAGATGGATGAAGAACACCCAACAAAACCAAAAGTGTAGTAGTGCACATCAATTAAAGTGAAGTTTAAAGCAACAACCAATGAAGTAAAAGCTATCTATGATGAGTTCAAGGAAAAGTTGGATGCACCAGTCATTTCCAGCAGATGTGGATCGAGGACAAGCCACAAGTTTGTGTTGGGCGTCTGTTGGCAAGGGGATATGATGCACAAGGTGGGATTCTTCCATTAACAAGAAATACATCCACAGGAGAAATAGTTAACTGCATGGAAGAAGTTACCGATAAATGTGGTCATTACGCTTGAGTCAACTAGGAATTTTGGTCAAAGTTAGTTAGAAAGTCGACTATGTGGACAATTTTTTAAAGGCTGAAGCCTATAAATAAAATTAGGAATAGAGTCATTAAAGAATATAATGAGGGTTGTTGTGATTGATTTTTGTTGATCAAATATGTGATCTGTCATATTGTAAGAAAGTAGATCTATGGACGAATGTATTTTCAGGTTTGAGGCTATTCGACCAAGGAAAATGTATTTTTTGCCAGATGTTTTTAGAATTAATATAAGGATGAGTTTTATGAGGGAATTATCATTCTTATCTATATGTCTATGGATTCTTCGAACTTAATGATGGTGTGATCTCTGAATTTACATGCTTGAATCTGAATGATGTGAAGTCTTGCAGGGATTATTGGGTTACTATATGTTGATGTTTTCGTTAAGTAAACCTGAATTATGTCATGTGATTCTTGAGTTAGAATGGTTGTGAATAATGATAAGTAGTAGATGTTATGAATGATATGCAAAAACCCTGGGTCTATGAGTAATGTTGCAATAAAATAAGTAATAGTGTGAAAGTCCACTTCCTTCTGTGGAAACATGGTTCCTGGAACCCTCACTTAGACATCTCGGGTGAGACTGCATCTTCTTCGCAGGCTTTGCCAGATAGGGTAAGACCTGTTTGGGATGATATTTAGGGATCTTGCATTAATGGGTGTCGATAGATATGTGGAGTGAACCCTTGTAAAAAAAGGTGTGTCAACACTAATTTTCCATTGATTTTAATAATTTCTAGCTTGTGCTTCTTTTTAGTGTCGTCATACTTTTGATGGAGTTCTTCCTTCTATTGTTAATGTAGACATACCTTTGATTCTTGACTTTTTAGATTTCTCTGGATTATCTCCAATTCATTATCTTTGTCCATGACGAGCTTGTTTAAATTCTTTATGTATTCTTCTAAATTGTTATCACTTCTATACAGTGATTCTTTGTTATATTCGAACTTTTTGATTGTCTTTAAGGTCTTGGTTGTGATTATTTAATCGAGATATTTCTTCATTCTTAGCTGATAATCTTTTCTTGATATCTTCATGATTTTTTTCCAGTTTTTTATTTTGATCTTTTGAGCGATGATTCTCTTGTTCTATGAACTTATGAAGAATAATATGCTTACTCATCTCAAATTGTATATTTGATTTGATTTCCTTGTAGTATCCTAATTCTCTTTCCAGTTTCTATGATTGCATCTATGAGTTACCTTGATAGTCTTTCATAATAAAATATTTACCACATATTGGATATGAGCGATTGCCATTCCTAAAAAATGTTGGATATTGGAATTCCATTTCTCAATAAGGACACTTAGTCCAAAATTTGGATTTATATATGGAATCCATAATTTCTTCAAAAAATCCACAATGAGCTTCAATGACTTCTTCAATATCTTTCGAGACTTGAATTTTGCTCTTAATATCTTCTTGGTCTTCTTTCTTTTTTGTATTAAATAATAATTGTAATGACAAATATTAATTAATAATAATAATTATTGTTTAAAATAATAATAATATATATTTTTTCTAATGGGGAGCACTTAGAACTTAAAAAATAATAAATAGTATTAATAAAATAATATTATTATATATATAAGGGTTTGTCAAAAACCTATGTGGGTCAAAGACCCAGTTTTGTAGAAGCTCTATAAAATATTGGCCACAAGCCCGAATTTGCCCAAGAAGGGGCTCTGATACCAATGAAACAATAAAAATATGTTTCTTATGGGAATACCTAGTGTAAATTAGATAAATATTCCATGAATGAAATATAATATAAAATGATAAAAGATATAAGATGTGATGATTTACAATTACAATGGCATGGCTTTATATAAGCCTTATTGTGCATTTTCAAATGAAAGGGTATATATCTTTACTTGTTCTAAATAATTAATTAATCATTTCTATTTATTAATTATTAATTATTAATTATTAATATATATTAATATTAATAATTAATATTGATACTTAATGTTTATATATAGTTATATGTCTTATTATGTTATATATATTTTTATATAACAAATATGTTAGATGATGTAAGGTAACGTTTATGATGGTATGCTCATTTTTATGTTAATGATGGTATGATATTGTATATGTTTATGTTTGTTGGTGAAGAAAAATGACAAAATTATAAATATTATTGTTCAAGCATTTTTTCAAACACTTTGGAAACTAGGTTTTAAATTAAAAGATTCACTTTCATACTTTTGAATTTAAAACACCATGCCAAAATTCTTCAAACTCATGATATTGAACATTCACATTGTGCATGATTAATTTTTTGGTCAACCTTTACCAGGATAGAACCCAATCCTGGGGAAACACATAGAGATAATTTTTATTAATATCTCTTGAAATTAATTACAATTTCACTTTTATTTCTTCGTGAGAGAATGGCAAACCAAACAAACCTAAATTAAAATATATTGGTGTACCTTGCTTTTAACAACAATCAACCTTGATTTTTGTGTTGTTGTACGACCCCTTTCACATGTGCCATAGTACCAACTACTGCACGGTCCAAACCATATTGTAATAAAGCAATGCTTTAATACCTCAAAATCTGTGCCAAAAATGCAGCAAATTCCTTCACATGTGCCAAAAATAAATGTTGTATGGTAATGCCAATATTTACCTTGGAAATCATGCCATTGAGACATCATTTAATGTTGTATGACTTGATCATTTAATGTATTCATGTTTCTTGGAAATCGTGTTGGGTATTCTGCCCTAGAGCCTTGGGAATCGAGCCTCTTCTTGTCTTGGGAATCAATCCCTCTCTCTCCTTGAAGAAAAATCTGCCCTTCACTCTCTCTTTTCTTCATTGGCATGTATTTTTACTTTATTCCTTCTCATTATTTTATAATTCAATTCTAGTAGCTAACTTCCTAACTACCAAATCAATGGCTAGGGTTAATTCACTAGATCTAGGGTTCACATTAAAATGCACTTTTAACTAAAAGTTAAATATTACATGCATCACTTAAATGGGACCCATAACTTATAAAGTACAAAAAAATTCCTTTTATTTATATATGGTCACTTTTTACATAAATAAAACATAAGGAACAAAATCCTTTTTGTCCCCCTCATCACACACACACACACACAAACTATGAGGGAGGACCTTCAGAGTTAGATATTTCAACACTCCCTCCTAATGAGGGAGGTCCTTCCAACACTAACTATATATCCATATATGTTACCTAAATTAGCTCTCTCCTACTTTGGAATACATCTCATAGATAAATGTCAGAATCGAAACGGAATTCTGATCCTTGAGACTCCATCTAAGCCTCCTAAACTTGCACATCATCACCATATTGATTGATTCTCCTACCAATTCTCTAAATATATCCACTCTCTTCATTAAAATAAATGAAGATAACTGAATTATAAGCTGCAAATCCTACCCCATCCTCAAAATATAACTCAGATAGCCAAGCTCCTAATATTGGATGTACAACATGTCCCATCAACACATACAACTTGTCCATGCGATCGCCGATATGGATATTGGTACCAATTGGTTCTTTTGCTCGATAAAGGAATACATGACCAGACCCAACCATCAATACAAAAACATAATCCTCCAAGGATGAAATTGAGAGTTCATTAACTCCCATCCCAAGAAAAAAAAGAACCCCATGTACCTCCATAACCTTAATAAGGTCTAGTTGGAACCCTACTGTCCCAACACCTTGAATTGCTACCTAAGGACTAACAATATATGTCTACACATAATACCCTAATCCCAAATCTGTAATGATATAGAAAACACTATACATTTCGATCATATGTCTAGTTGACCCACTTTCAACTATCTAGACATGCTCAAAGACTAAACTCCCTACACCGGATTTAATGGAAGACAAAGAAAACTCCTGCTCAAACTTTGCAACATATTCCTCCACTGAGGTAGATGTCGTTGTATCTTTCTCCACCTTCCCCTTCTTCTCTGAAAATTTGGAAGCATAGATTCCGAACTAATTACATTGGAAGAACCTGATCTTACTTAAATATTTCTTCTTCTTGCTCTTTAATAATAGTAAGAGCCACATTCTCCCCAATCTCACCACCCTTGTATTGTTTTCTTCTAAGATCCTCATATCTAGTCTCTACTTGGATGAAATCATCCCAAATCCTCTCCCAACTGGTTCTACTCTCTCTATAGACTACACAAGTTTTACAAAACTACCCCATGCACCTGAAAAACCATTCAGGTCAGTTCTCACCATTTCTCCATCAGTTACTACTTCCCCAACTGCAACAATTTAATCTCAGACTTGAGTGTTCCTTTTGAGATATGAGGCCACTTTCTCATTTTCATCCATCCTAATGTCTCTTAGCTTTTCCCTTAGTTCCATTTTCCTATTTTCTTTACTAATCCGGTACATGTTTGTCAAATATGTTCACATTTTAGAGGCATTTGCTTTCCCTGCAATATGAGGAACAATGTTATCCTTGATAGCATCAAGAATCACTCTCTTGTATTTCACATTCTCTTATGATATGATGCAAAACCTGCTGCATCAGATGTATTATCAGGAATTGCCACTTCCTTCTCAACTATATCCCGTAATTCAACTTCCTCCAATAGTAAAACAATGAACAATGTGTTCCTTCCATGGAATAAAGTTGGATTCTCCATCCAACTAGTCTTCAAATCTCAAGCTGGTAGCCATTAAATCCTATACAGAAAAATTCAACACAATATGAGATAATCTTACTTGCTGCCTAGTTTAGTACTGGTTTGATACCATGAAGAAAAAATGACAAAATTATAAAGATTCTTGTTCATACATTTTGTCAAACACTTTAGCAACTAGGTTTTAAATTAAAAGATTCACTCTTAGAATTTTGAAATTTAAAACACCATGCCAAAATTATTCAAACTCATAATACAAAACATTCACATTGTGTATAGTTAATTTTCTTGCCAACCTTGGTCAGGGAAAAACCCCAACCCGAGGAAAACCCGAGAATTTTCTTGAAATTAATTACAATTTCACTCTTATTTCTTCCTTAGAGAATGGAAAACCAAGCAGACTAGAATTGAAATATACTACTGAACCTCACTTTTAACAACAATCAACCTCGATTTTTATTCTACTGTATGACCCCCTTCACACATTCCATTGTACCAGTATTTGTACGGTCCAAAACCAGAATGTAATTAATTCTTAATACCTTGAAATTTGTGCCAAAATTGCAGCAAGTTCCTTCACATGTGCCTGCAATAAATGTTGTATAGTTCTACCAATATTTACCTTGGAAACAATGCTACTGAGACAACATTTAATGTTGTATGAATTGAGCAATTATTGCAATCACCTTTCTTGGCAATTTTGTTGGGTAGTATTCCGTAGTAGGCATGGGGATCGAGCCTCTTCTTGTCCTGGGAATCTATCCCTCTCTCTCCTTAAAGAAAAATCTTCCCTTCACTCTCTCCCCTTTTTTTTTGTTTTTTCTGTTGGTGTGTCTTTTTCTTTGTCCCTTTTCCTTATTTTATAGTTCAATTCTAGTAACTATCTTCCTAACTACCAAAACGACGTCTATGATTAGTTCACTAAATCTAGGGTTCACATTAGAATGCACTTTTAATAATTAAAATTTAAGTATTACATGCATCACTTAAATGGGACCCATAACTTATAAAGTACAAAACATTTATTTTTATTTACATATGATCACTTTTTACATAAATAAAACATAAGGAACAAAATCCTTTTTTGTCCCCCTCACTATGCACACACCAAAACTATGAGGGAGGACCTTTAGAGTTATATATTTCAACAGTTAGTTGTTGAAAATGATGATGATGGTATGTTTATGTTTATGTAGTGAAAATGTTGATGATGATACGTTTATGTTTATGATGGTATGATGATGTTTATGTTTATGTTTATGTTTGTTAGGTGTTGAAAATGATGATGATGGTACGTTATATTATGGTAATTGTTTTTAGATATAATTACTAGATATTTATCTTAGATGATGTTAGGTGATATTAGATTGTTAAGAACCCACATCAACCCTCCTCTTTATTTCGTTAGTATATTTTGTTGGATGCATATGTGTTGTAAGTCCTCCTGTTAGTATGTTGTATTATCCCTTATTCATGGGGAGTAATGGTTGTTTAGATTATAATTAGTATATAAGTGAGTGTTGAGGCCAATGAAGGTATCCTAGAGTTATTTGTATTGAGCATGCTCAAAGGAGGTTGCCCCCTCGAAGTGGCCCGCGATCAATAAAATCTCTTATGTGCTCCATTATTTCTGTTATATTGTGCATTTTCATTGTTTTTTGAAGGAGGTTCTTCACATATGGTATCAGAGCACTTTCCTTGGCACATGTGGGAATTTTTTTTTCTCTCTTATTTTTTGCCAAAAAAAGGGCAAAATTGGGTGGTGAATTTCAGATCAATTTGTGAAAATTATTGTGTAGATTCAGAAGAAACAAGTTGCATATATGAATTCCTCTTGCAAAAATACACAGTTTCAAAAAAACAATCATCTCATTTGGATTTCCAAAAGTGGAGATATCATTGATTTAAAATTAGTTATTTTTCAAAATTCTAGTGATGGTCACAGAAATTGCAGAGCGAAAATAGTTTGACTTTGTGACCATATTTTTGTTTTGATTACATTTATGGATCCATAGTGGTTTTTATAGTTCCAAAAACAGGTTATAATAGAGAATATGAGCAATATTGATCCGGTTATTCTCATTTTAAAATTTTCATCTCCAAACCCTAACTCTATTTACAAGTTTTTTTGGGCGTTGGGTGGAATTTCTTCCAAATTTTTTCTGGTGTTGTTATTATTGAAGTAGTTATTATTATTTGCATCGGTATTATTCATTCGTATTAGGGAATAAACCATATCTACTTAACTGTGGGAAGTACTTGGGCATAGCCCTAAAACTCATTGTGAGGAGTGCCACAGGAACTCCGAAGTAGTTGTCCATTAAGAGGACTGCTGTTAAGGAATAAACACCTTATAAACAAAGGTCTGGGGTTACCAATGTACTCTTAAAACTTGCAGACAATTAGCTTCAAAGTACAAAAAGGAAATAGGAAGATAGAATGAATTCACCCGATTAACGACGGTTGATCCAAGCTTTGTCTTCTCCCACTCTACTTCTCCTCCAAAGCTTTCAAGGATGTTTCTCATTCACCTGCAAAGAGAAAATCCTCCAAATGCAAACTTATATATGTATATTTTACAAGTTATATAAACAATATATAGAGTTCTTAATCGTAAATATTCATCAAACCATGATACATGAAAGATATTCAACACACATTTGGAATAAGGATTCTCTTTATTAACAATAGTGAATGAGTTAAGGTTACAACCCAACACCGGAAACAAGGACTCCTCTGCAACTAAAGGATTCTGAGTTCTGCTACTCCAAAGACTTCTAAATAGATCCCACCAGCATAAATTTGCTCTCCAAGTATGATTGATTAATGCCCTCCCCAAGGCCTCTATTTATACTTAGGGAAATAGAGCAGTTTCGAAGGTTGAGGAGGTTAAGACAGTTAAGATAGTTATTGATTAGGGCTTAACACATCTCCATTAATCATGATTTATTATTTTTAATGTCAAAGGAAGGCGTACATGAGTATTGATACTGGAAACCCGTGTATGATACGCAAGTTTCTATGAGGAAAACCCACGTACAGATCTATACGCGGGATGCAATGACAATACTCGCATACTATACGCGATATGTTGTAGGAAAAAGTTGTGTATGTACACGGGTTGCTTATAGACAAAGTCACGTACAGAAATTGACATATGAAAACGTAAAAATGGCAAGCTGGATGGATAGTGAATGTATTTCATAACATGCCCATCTATAGTGTTTTAGGCGACCTTCAATCCATAAATGTCCTTTTGTGTGCCAACAAGTGAAGTATCGGCACTCAAACGGAGAAGTGCCATTTGGGTTGATAACAAGGACCTCGAAAGAAAAATGGGAAATGAACCCTACCTTATTGACTAGTTCCACCCGTGAGGTAAACCAAGAGTTTTCATTTGTGGCAAAGCGGTTATCAATTTTACCTGAGTCATGGAGTGAGGGGTACTGGCCCAATACGCAAGTTGTTAGACAACATTGGTGGCCAAGTGATTCCCTTGAACCTTTAGGAAGTCGAACCTACCTGGGGTCCATATCCATTTCCATTTGATAAAGTGCATATTTACAAAACTGTCACAGATCATTTCCTCCATTTCTAGTTGATAAAACACATATTTCCAAAACCGCCAAAGATGATTTCCACCGAACTAAAAAAAAAATTTGAAAATTATTTGATTTAGCTCCATTTATCTTGAAAATTCACTGTAACCCCCATAATTCCATTCTGCATATTTCCTTCCTTGAGGACCCTATCCCAAATTCCACTTCCTGAAGCCCGAAATTCCACAATTGTCTATTTTTAGGGTTTCCCATAACCATTCTTTCAACCAGATTTTGAAATTCACATTTTCTACTTCCCTGTCCCTCAGAAAGTGTCCAAAACCCAGCCAAACCCCAATTACCCACCCAAGTTTTTCCCAACTCAAAATTTTCATTTCCTAAAACCCTTTCCGTTTTTGTTTTTCTACCAAATTCTCTATTAAAAAAAAAATCTGCTTATGGTTGTTACCCGCATAGGAGAAAATAAACAAATGGAAGAAGAGCTTACCACCATCAAGAACAAACTCAAATATCTAGATCCAAAATTCTCGGCCTCCATCTTCAACATTCACCCATGAGAAACCGCTGAGAGCCAGAGTCTTTTGCACACACTCGATTCTCTTCCTCTAGCAACTTTCATGGGTCAAAGCTTGATTTTCCTCGCTTCAATGGGGATGATACGAATGGATGGATTAACAGGGCAGAACAATATTTCAGTATGCATAACATTTTTTATGTCAATAAATTCCCACTTTCCTCCTTTCATTTGGAACATGAATCCCTTCAATGGTTCTGTTGGTACATCAAGGATCATGAGAGCCACAATGGACAGATTTTTGCTAACTCCTTTTGCAACAATTTGGCCCTAGTGTTTTTGATGACTTCACAAGAGCACTCACTAAAATTTGTCAGACTGGAATTGTAAGAGAGTATCATACAGAATTTGAGAAATTGGTCAATCACACAGAAGGTTTGTCTAATGCATTCTACAGGAGTTGTTTTATCAGTGGTATGAAGGATACAATCTAATATGAGGTTATAATTTTTTGTCCCAACACATTGATGGAATCCCTAGGGTTGGCTAATTTGGCAGGGACAAGATCAGGGCTCAACAACGCTCCAAATCCACTTTTGTTCCATTAAAAAATATGGCTTCCCAAAGACCTTAGATCATGCTATCTCCTAAACCACTCCTATCAAGCATTTGTCTGAAGTTGAGATGTGGGCGCG
Organism: Pseudotsuga menziesii; assembly: GCA_001517045.1. Classification (NCBI taxonomy): domain Eukaryota; kingdom Viridiplantae; phylum Streptophyta; class Pinopsida; order Pinales; family Pinaceae; genus Pseudotsuga; species Pseudotsuga menziesii. The sequence continues at coordinate 101,156 of LPNX010028393.1, forward strand.
TAGGGAAAAAGGGATTTGTTATAATTGTGATGAGAAATTCACCCCAAGAAATCAATGTGCTGAGCAAAATCCCTATCTATTGGATGTGGCTTCTCCGCCTGCACTTGAAATTTGTGAAGTTGATCAGGATCAAGTAGATGATCAGGTCAACATTCAACAACCATCTGTTGACCCTCCTTCTCATGAAGACCACCCAGAGATATGTGTCGATGCATTATCCAGAGTCACCACCTCACAAACCATACGAGTCAAGAGTTTCTTCAAGAATATCCCTCTTACAATACTCATTGACTCTGGTAGAACCCATAAATTCCTTGACCCTCAGATCTCCAAACAGGTTTATTATTTTGTTCATCCTTGCTCCAGCTTTACAGTGATGATTTCCAATGGGGGAACCTTACGTTGCAAAGGAAAGTGTCTCAATGTGTGTATCTCTATTTGAGATTATAACTTGCGCTCTAACATGTTTTCCATGCCCTTAAGAGGATGTGATGTGATTTTGAGCACTCAATGGTTACGCATACTTGGAACCATCTTATGGATTTTCTTGAACTGTGGATGTAGTTTTCAATCAATGGTAGAAAACACACATTGAAGGGATTACAATTAAAGTTTATCAGCATCATCAGTTCACATCACATGGAAAAGCTCCTTAAGAAGAATTCACATGGTGTCATCGCTCAATTCCATTTCATTCAACTGCAACCTTTAGAGGTCTCCACTACTCCCTTGGATCTTTCATTCAGATGCAACCTTCATATGCTTGATATTTTGAAGCCCTTCACTATTGAAAGTGATGATTGCGATAATGGAATTAGTGTTGTCCTCCTTCAGGATGAACATCCCATTGCGTTCACCAACAAATCCCTTTTTGGTAAGAATTTAGTCGCCTCTACATATGAGAAGGAAACGATGGCTATTTTTCATGTAGTACAAAAGTGGTGGCCATACCTATTAGGGAATCATTTTTGTATCAAGAATGATCACCAGAGTCTAAAATATTTCCTAGAATAATGGGTCTCATCCCCAACACAACATAAATGGGTCAACAAACTCATGGGTTATGACTATGAGATCACTTACAAGAAGGGTAAAGACAATCTTGTAGCGGATGCTCTTTCCTGCACATTTGATGACCATGTTTCTCTTTTATCTATTTATATGCCTATTCCAAATTGGTTACACTCTATTCAGAAAGGCTATGTCAATGACTTTTCATTATCTGAAATCATCCAACAGTTGACCAATAACCCTTCTGTTGTACTGCATTACTCTTGGGATGGTTCATCTATGAGAGACAAGGTTCATCTGGTGCTTCCCCAAAGCATATATCTTAAACACATGATCTTCTATGAACTCCATGCTTCTCCATCAACAAGGCACTCTGGGTTCCTCAAAACGTATGAGTGGGCAGAACATAACTTCTTTTGGGAGGAATGAAATGAGAAATTCAATAGATGGTTTTTTAATGTGATCGCTGTCAGCACCACAAGGGTGAAACTACACTCCTTCCTAGATTGCTTGAACCTTTTCCCATTCGTACAAGTTTTTGGACATATATTTTGATGGATTTCATTTAAGAGATCCCTAAATATGGAAGGAAGACCGTAATATTGGTTGTGGTTGATCGACTCTCCAAATATAGTCATTTTTTTCTCTCAACCATCCATATACCACCTCCTCAGTCACACAAATTTTCATGGACCGGATATTCCCTCTTCATGGAATCCATTCTTCCATTGTCTCAGACCACAACGCAACTTTCACAAGTCATTTTCTCCTCACTGGCGCCAAACTGAATATGAGTTCAGTTTATCACCCACAAACAGATAGTCAGCATGAAGTCATCAAGAAATGTTTGGAAATTTATCTTCGTTGTTTCACCTCTGAACAACAACATTTGTGGGAAAAGTGGCTCCCTCTCACTGAATGGTGTTAAAATACTTCCTACCATATTGCATCTAGAATGACTCCATATGAATCAGTTTATGTTCATTCACCTCCAGTACTCCTTCCATACACCCCCAACAGTTCACCAGTTCAGGCAGTTGACATGGTTCTTCAAAACCAACATCATATTCTTCACATTATGCAGGACAATGTTCACATGGCAAGAAACCGCATGAAACAACAGGCCAATCAACACCATTCTGAGAACAATTTTCAAGTCGATGATATGGTTTTTCTTCATCTGCATCCTTATAAGCAATCCTCCTTGAAACTCAAAGAGCATCATAAGCTCACTCCAAAGTTCTATGGGAATATACGGTTCTTCAGAAGATTGGGTTTGTTTCTTATAAATTGGAACTTCCTCCTTCTCACATTCACCCAATATTTCATGTCTCTTGTCTTAAGAAAGTGATTGGCAACAACATCAGAGCACAAATTATTTTACCAGAACTGGATAATGAAGGATCCATCAGTTTGGAGACGGAGTCCATCCTCAATAAGAACAGTCATCAACTTCCCTCTCGTTCCATCACATTGGTCTTAATTCAATGGCATGACATGCAACCAGGTGATTCTACATGGGAACCACTCCTTCAGATTCAGCAACAGTTTCCACATCTAAAGCTTTGAGGAAAAAAATTTTCTAAGAGGGAGGGGACGTTAAGAACCCACGTCAACTCTCCTCTTTATTTCGTTAGTATATTTTGTTGGACACATATGCTTTGTAAGTCATCTTGTTAGTATGTTGTATTATCCCACATTCATGGGGAGTAATGGTTGTTTATATTAGAATTAGTATATAAGTGATTGTTGATGCCAATGAAGGTATCCAAGAGTTATTTGTATTGAGCTTGCTCAAAGGAGGTTGCCCCCTCGAAGTGGCTTGCCATCAATAAAATCTCTTATGTGCTCTACTATTTTTGTTATATCGTGCATTTTCATTGTTTATTGCAGGTGGTTTTTCACATAGATGTCAACGTTCATGTTTCCTCCAATTTAATATTGTGATAAAAAATCACGCATATTTATTTTGAAATATTCTAAGTGGTGTTTATTAAAAAACATCAATAATATATTCTTCTTTAGAGTGTAGTTACTATCATATTGTTACAACAAATGTATACAATTTTGTAAAATTATATTAAAAAATATAATAGAGAAAGATTTCACATATATTTATCACTTAATTATATTTAAATTAATTAATTTTAAAATTTATTTTAATAACACAATGCATTTCATTCCATCTAACAAATATTTGTTTATAATAATTTATCGTGAACTTATAATTTGCATTTAATGAAAGTTAATGTTATATGTAATTAATTGAAAATCACTTTTAATAAAATGGATACCATATGAAATTGATTTGATGCAACTAATATACATTTAATATTGTGATAACTATTCCTAGACTGACACATCTTCATCCTGATTTACCATAAATGGTAAGTATGATTTAATATTTTTAAGGGTAATTCCACAATTTTTACAGGGTATAATTAAATTCATATTTGGTGGATAGTTATAACAATATATGAATTCAAATTGCATCTGTATTTTCATATTTATTAACATGATTAAACTAATTAGCATTAATATCCATAACATGAAAGATTAACATATTAGTGTCATAGTTCCAAGTATTGTTTTAAAATATACCAGGTCTTAACAATTTCAATTTCATATCCATACTTAATTACTAAACATATGATTAATATAAAGAATCACATGTAAGTGCTTTCTATTCAATGTTATTTTTATAAAAAACAATTTATATCTAGTGAATGTACCATTAAACCATTCTTTCTAATGGGTGTTGTCATTGCTTTATTTCTTTCAGGTAATACATAAAAACTAATGAACAAATTAACAAAAAGCCATGGTGAATAAAAAGTGAGTTAGTTAAACCAAAGGAAAGAGAACCAATGGTAAATAGAAACAATCTCAAGCTAACTTTTATGAGAAACTTGCAGTAAAAAAATCTCCTTTGAAAAATAAGAAAGGAATTATTATGATTCGAATACCATAATAATGCAAAGTATAAGTGTTTAAGTATACTATATTCATTAAATCCACCTTGATATTCAAACGAAAGTAGTTCATGAAATTACAACAAACAATAAATATGATTAACATCAATGATAATTTGCACTTCAATTAGCTGATTTTGATCCAGTTGTAATAATACAATAAATTAGATGATAAAAACCACACTACAATGAATTTAATAGAAATCAAGAAACATCATCTCTAACTGTGGACAATCACAAATTATTTGATAGACATGAAACATATTTTGCATTAGATTTATTGTTAACCAACTCAATTTGTTTCAAAACATCTCGTAATCAACTTTCCATTTCCATTGTCATAACATGAAAAATAAACAATATAATTAGTGAATCAAAGATAACAATAATAAAATGATATCTCAAATTGTAAATGATGAAATAAAACATGTACATATCACTCTTTGTTGCCATCTCTCTCATTATCTTCATTGCTTGGCATGATAACACTGTTGTTCTAAAAAATATGTTTAGATATATGGTTGTGTCTTATTATGAACCACCAATCCCTATCCAACACATATGGGTAAAATAACACTTGGTTGTTGTGTTTTGGGAAAACATTAACTTCCTTAGTTTCATCCCACATATTTCTAGTGTTGACATTATTCCTTTTGAATGTGTCCCACCACTTACATCTAAAAATAACACATTGGAAAGATGAGAAGTCCACTTCAATGATCACTTGTATCTTTTTGACATAACCCAACTTCCCCCTATTAGGTTTTAATCATGGCGAATAGGACAACTAGATTGATCAAACTCGACTTACACTCCATAGTCTTGTGTAAGACTTCCATCATTGGCATCCTTGGTGTGAAAATTATGCCCATATTCCCACATAGACTGGAACAAATTCCCCTATAAAAAGTGAATAGTGGATGATATTATATGTCTAATAACCTGATCAGTACTATATTAAATATAGATGTTATAATTCAAAGGTGCATTATAAAGTTAGAAATGTACAAGAAGAGATTATTACCACATTCTTGCACCCGATCCCAGTGTTTAGCGCATCCTCCTCTACAGATGAGTAATGGATATATGCATCATATTTATTTTTAACTTGTTCAGAAACCCAACTGTTGGGACATATCATTGGCATATTATCTTTTAAATGATTTGGAAAATTAATGCTTCTACCGTTCAACCATTTGAATTCTTTCATGTTAATGTCCCATTTCCTCTTCTTTTCTTCATACAATGCGGCCCGCATCTGTGCTGCCTCCACATTGTAAAAAATTAATTAATTTATGGAATCAATTTATGAATTTGTTGTTGTATTCATAAATCAAAATCCACATATAGTATGTATGAGATAAAATATTGAATATGAAGTTCATTGTGAATAGTTACTATGTGGAAATGGGAAGATCGAAAGATAAGTGACTTACTCTTTATCACGTGTCTTTTTTTTCATTTGTAGTAGCTCCCCTTAACTTTTGTCTTCATTGGTTCATCATCCCAAATCACTACACCTAGTGTGTGGTCTATTTTCTTGATGTACTCACTAACATAATAAAATGACTCATATACTATGTACCCCTCTACCATATATCCCTTAGGTTTTCCCCTTTGTCGAACATATCCCTTCAAATTTTTCATGTACCTATCTAAGAAGAACATCCAGAGACATGAGCCCACCTCTTCTAATTCAACACCATTTACTAGGTGAATTAGAGGGTGAACCTGCAAGTCCATGAAACTCTTTGACATTTCCTTCTCAAACATACAAACAATCTCCACTATCTCTTGATGCGACCATGGAATGCAAGCCATGTGAATCTCCTATGATGTGATACACTATACAAATGAACATAGTTTATATATATCATTCCATAGGTCATCGAAAAATTTGTGGTTCACACACCCACACATGAGCAAAGGATAATGACAATACAAAGTGAGCACAAAAAATTATTTTTGTATTAACTTGTGGGGTAAAATATAAAAATGAAAAATGAAAACATTTTTTTTACATTATACGTACCCTTAGAATGTTGATATGGTCATGCAATTTCAAACCCAACAAATGTTCATCTACATTGAAGCAAAGTTGTAGAGTAGACCCGTATAGAGAATGTGCGTTCACACCCAATATAACTTCATTTTACAAAGAAAGATCATCTTTGTTCAAAATCCATGGGACATCACCTTATTTAAACGACCAAGAGAGGCCACCCTCTCCTCTATTTTTTTTCTTGTCTAGTGCTTCTTTTTAGTGTTTGAAGAAATAATATCTCTCCTTATAGACAACCTATCACTTTCTTTCGATGATATGTTCCTCCACAAAGAACATGAAACAGTTTTAAATATATGCATGGGATCTAGTAAGTGGACAATCTTAATATGCTTCCAATATGGGATCTCATAAAATACCGATTTCCTTTTCATTCCATTGTCATTTTCTCAACATAGGTGTCAAATAATTCAGGATCATCGAACATAGGCTCCCCATTTGAATCGAACATTTCTACAATTTCCTTCTCCTTCACTCTTTCATATGCCTTAAGTCAATGATTCAATGCCAATATTTGATCAGGCATTTGGGTTGTCTTTTGTTTACCATTGAAAATATATGTTTCTCTTCTATAAGGGTGGTATTCTGGGAGGAATATACTTGAGCAATTTTACATTGGATTTCATAGGTGGCTGGACAACCTAGCCTTCATAGAAGGCCTAGAACATTCACACCTATGATACCCTTTTGTTACAAGACCTACAATGTTGTGGTATACATAGAACATTAGTGTTGAAGGTCAATACATATGCACCAAATTAAAAATTCCAAAAAATATTGATACAAATATAAAAAATCAAACAACACACTTATTAGAGAAAACTCCTAATCCTGAATAACAAGGTGTGGTGTATGCACATATTCCTCACAACATAAAACTATTCTCTTTTGGGATGGGTCTTGATACATCATATACTTGTATCCCTTCTCATAATGGCTTCAATTCATAGATTAATGGTTGTACGTAAACATCCATATTCTTCACTTTTATTCTATATGGGACTATACGATCCATCATAAGATGTTCATTCTTCATGAAAAACCATGGTGGGGTATTGTTATTGATCAGTACTACAGGAAAAACACAATAGTTGGTGTTTTGGAGGGAATATGGGTTTCCACTATCCATGGCTATGCTCATCCGAAGGCTTCGTAGTTCATTCTTGAATTTATCGGGCTATGCATTATTGACTATACGATTCATGGATATTGAATTTGTTGGGATTCACATAATTCCTACCTCACTTTGGTGTGAGGCATGCCATCCCAGCAACATAGCTAATGCTTTGCAATGAAATAGCCTTTGAATCCTTGGAATTATAGGCATGTGCCTAAATATCTTATGAGGAGGACCATGTGCTTTATCCTTGTTTCTTGTTTTATGGTACCTTCCATGCCCACATTTTGGACATATCTCTTTTCCTGCATATTCTCCTCTATATAGAATACAACCATTTGTACACACATGATATGATATGAACTCAACACCCAAAATTTTCAACATTTATTTTCCTCTTCGCGGCTTCCGAGAAAGGAATTATCACTAGGAAGTACCTTATCTTTGAATAACCTACAATTAATGGAAAATATAAATGTACAATGCCATTTAATGCTCATAAAATTGATCATTTTAAATGTTTATTGTGTGACAAGATTCCTCAAAATATAAGGTACTTGATGGTTAGTTACCTCAAAAGTGTTGAGAAACATGCGTCTGACATGCCATACATTCCTTTCAAGTTGTATAGTAACATTGTTGTCCTCATCTGGGTATACTTTGTCCTGTTAGGTCCAAAGAGAGGGGTGGTGGAATCCAATTTAAGGCTTTGGAAGAAGTTATAAGTGATATGAGCATCATCACCTAGATAATTGTTTTGGAATGCATTTAACAACATTGACTCCATAACGTTTGTATTATGTAAGAAATCATCCATACTAACCCTTATTTCATTGCCTCTGTTTCCAACATGTGAAGAACTACTATTTCTATAGGCATTCCTAATTGGTGATTCTGGACATAGTGGGAAATGAATAGGTCATTTAGTCAACTGTTCTTGCTATTCTTCCTCTTTGAGTTGCACTCTTGATGCAACCTTCTCTTGATTTGACATTGTAGTGGGGTGCAATGAAAGATGGTAGGAAATGCTCTCGTCATCAGAATCATGATTTCAAAAATATTGAACATTGCCTTGATGATATTAGTAAGCACAATGCAATTGGTTTGTTCCAACATTATACCGAACAATTATTACAGAAGCACAATAGTCATTTCCAATAGTAAATGTTCACAAGAGGAGTTTAGGGATAGTTCCCTATTTTGGCCATAAAAAAAAAATTTATAAAAAAAAATTTCAAATTAAGAAATACATTAATATCAATATTATCAAAAATGAAAAATAAAATTAAATAATTTTTTTTGTCTAACGCCCCAAGGGGACTCCAAGGGGTAATCTCAATGTAAGGAATCTCTGACAAGTGGTTGGTGGTCTATGCAAGTTATAGTTTATTAACAAATTTTCACCAAGAGACAAACTACGTATTTCATTTACAACAACAAATTTGGATGCTTTCATTTTCATAAAGAACTCCTAGTCATTGATGTGTTTCTCAAATGAACAATTTCCAGAAAATAAAGAGAACCTAGAACTATTTATGAACCCTGCAATATTCCCATGAGTATGTAGATGACCATCGATATACAACAAGTTCTTCTTGTTAAAGTTTCCAGAAACATAACCATTCATGTACATATTATACATGGAAATGATATGTTTATATTTAAAAACATTCAAGTAATTCAATCAATAATAGATACAACCGCAAAATGACATAAGTGCTACTGAGTATCTAGGAGGAATGAGTACATGTGAAATGATAAATAGCCCGACATTTGCAACATCTATATTAGATTTGGAAATCATAAAACTATTACCATGAAAGGATAATTTGGTTCCAACATAAAACACAGGTAGAGAAGACGACCAAGTGCCATATAAAGTGCGCTTGTAACAAGTTTGATATTTACTTTGCAAATTCATGGGAAGAGAGAAGTTATCACTATCCTCCAACAATTGGAGGGACCTTGGTGTATACTTGGAATTTTTTTCTCTCAACTCATGAAAATTTTTGGATCTTCTATTAGAGATGTTTTGGGTGGCATTCATATCATACTTTGGATCACTAGAAATTTCTATTGACTGAACAAAAGTAAAGGGGTTGGTCAATTTATGATGAAACATAATTGATTAACTTCCATTTTTCCAAAAATGAGCACGGGGAAGTGTTCATACTTTTCTTTTATATATCACCAATTGGATTTTTTACTGTAGTAGGGGGTATTAGATAATTAACATTGGATATTTGATCATTGGTATAATGGGTGAGTGTGACATGCTGAGGGTTCTCCTTCAACCCTTGGCATTTTGAATAATCACATACTACTAGGGTTTCATAAAAGAGATCCAACTCACGACGAACTATCGTAGATGACCCATGATTGCAGCTAGAAGATGGAATGTTAGAATTGGAGGGGTAAAGCAGTTTCCCATATTCATCTACCAAGTGTTTGCGGTAACTTGCTCTTAATAAGAGATTACGACGTTTTGCAACTAGTGGAATATCTTGTGCATTCGAAATCAACATGGAATCAAGATATTGCAAAATGGAATACATTTTTATTCATATTGACAGGGATAAGTGACTGCATAAATTCAATTAGATAATAAAAATATAAATAACATTTGAACTTTGAACTTACTGGCCCATGGAAAGCGAGAAATTTTCTAACTTTGAATTATATGCAATGAGTTGGAATTTGAAAACTTTTCCATTTGATATTATAACCTTTTGTCCTTGCATTTGAGAAAAATCAACATTCAATACATATCTACAGTCATAAAAACAATTTGAGGACCATATCACAATATAACTTCTGGTATAGTTTGGAAACTATTTTGAAATAATAATGCAAGCTTAAACAACACACACACACACACACACATACTATGAAATGTTGTAATTGGTGTGGTTGAATCCTAAAATAACATTTGAGATGCGTATATAATTTTAAATTGAAACATCAATTCATAGGAATTTTTAAGTAAACTTGTGTGCCACAATAATACAACCACATCATTGTGACTTGTCAAAGTGTACATACCGATGCAACATAACAACGAATATACCGTATTGAAAAAATAAACCACAAAAAACATATATATGTTATATTTGATAGATGATATTAATTTATGCAATTTACAATTTTTTTCATGTTGGTGTGTTTCTTATTTAACAATGCCGTTGGTGAAACAATATTCTAATACACACTGCAACATGCTATATGTTTTTCATTTTTTATTATATGTCAATATGGTGCGACGTAAAAGTGTAGGAACACTAGTTCTTTTAATCATAAACACACTGGTGCGATAATATCAAAATCGCACTAGAATCTGAAAAAACAAAATTAAAAAATCACATGCTATTTTTGCCATAAACTAATAAAGGGGCAGGGATTTCAATTTCAGAAACTAATTCTACATGGTGTTAAAAAAACTATTCACTATTTGATTCTTTTTTCCAAAATTTCGAGGGGAGAGTTTTGGAAGAGATACTTATGTTGAAAGAGTTTGGAGCATCTAAATTATTCAGAGGATCAAAATTTGTTAGGTATGGTGAATCAAACAAACCCCCCATAATAGAAATTTTAAGTATGTAAAATATTACTATTGATCATAATGCATGGTTTATTTATTTTCCTATTTATATTTTAACTAAATTTAGAAACAAAAATCATAGTTACCTTCAATGTTGGAACCCTTCTTTCCTTGTTGCTTCCTTTCGTTTTATGTAGTTGCAAAATTTCACATTAGGGTTTTAAATCCCTCTATTGTTTCACAATTGTGATTTTCCTTTTTAGGTATTTTAAATTTAATGGGTTTCTAATTTTATATACAAGGCATTGGGTGCAACGAGACCACTTTTTGGGTCAAATACAAAACCCTATCGACCCTGTCAGGTTTTTATTTTTTCTTTAAAAAATACTTACGCAATTTTTGATGCATTTTAGTTGAACAAATGCATCAATGTATTTATAGTAATATCACATTGGTAATGTCAGGCATGCCATTTTATTTATTTTAATTAAGTAAAAAAAAATTCTCACAATTTTTGGTGCGACCATATTTCATTAACGCTCCATAGAGTTTATAATAATAACACACTAGTAATTTTGGGCTTGCAATTTTATTTTCTTATATAAAAAACGTAGAACAAAAATCGTTCATAGTTTGCGGTGCAACTGTATTCATATAACACATCGGTGCATTAATTCTATAAACACACCGATGCATTTTGTGTACTGAAGCACACTAAAATTGTAAACTACTTTTTTTGTTTTGAACTAATGTAATTTATTTATATAATATACTTAATAGCTTTTGTATTTAATGTTTCAGGTTGTTTATTGATAGAAAAAAAAATGACAAGAGTTTAACGAACAACACTTTTAGTCGACATGATGGGAGCACATATAAATTTGTGAAGAATGCAATTGCTTTCTAATTTTGTATTAAATTAATATGTTTGAAATATTTGCAAATTTAACTAATATGTATTGGTTAATGTGTGAGTTGCAGAGAAAAAAACTGAGGAATGTTGATAAGATTCTTTGCAATCTAAGTGAAAAAGAGTGTAGAACCTTGATAGAAAAGTTGTAAAGGGATGAATCAGGTGAATAAAAAATAAATCAATATGAATAATTTCTTGAATTAATATTGTTCTTAAGAATATTTGCTAATATGTTTCAAACAATCTAATTCATATATGTTGAATGTTATGTAGGGACCGACAATGATAGAATGGAATGCCATCATAAGAATTTTTTTTTATGGAAGATGTAAATGATGATGAATTGGTCCTTAGCTCATCTGGAGTGGCGTTAGAAGTTAATTAAAAGGGTTTTTTTTATTATAAAACTATGAGGGATATAGTGGAAAGAAGGTATAGGTGTACTTTCTACTTACAATATAAAAACCAATCTAATGATTCTAAGAATAAGGTTAAATCTAAACTACAAAAGGTATTTCTAGAGTAATGGTCAATGAGACCTATTAAACTTGTAATAGAGAAAACAAACAACAAGAAAAAAAGCATTCAAAAAGTACCATTCCTAAATTTTGTTTTATAGAATATGTATATATTACTACACAGGATTCATTTATTAATATTAGTTCTACTATATTTATATTTCATATCAACATTAACTAGTTTAATGTCATTTACATTTCCAGGAAGATTATGAAAATACGAAAGGATGAATGAGGTGATATCCAAAATATACCAGTAGGGATGTTCAAAAAAGTGTACAAGGATATGGTCAAGGAAATGGACATAATTGCATCGCAGGAGGAGCCATCTCAACAACAACATGTTTTGAAATGTATGAAATCATTGAGATTTTCTGTTATGTACATCTAATTGATTAATTTATCTTTAAAATTAATTTTCAATTGTTTTATTGCAGAAATGAAACAAAATGGAACCCATTCCGAACAAATAAGATAGGACGAAAATGGAAAAAGGGGTTAATAACAAATTTTGCGAGTAGTTGTGATTTCCTTATAACAAATTAAGATTTCATATTGGTTGTGATCTTTATATTATATTTTTTTTACACTAGCCATCATTGTATGTCTTCAAACATGTGTTAACATATGAAGAAGGGTCATCAAATGAATTGATTGACATTGGGTTAAGTAAGGGTTATGAGTATATGTTGGTGTATCAAAAATTAATTGTGGAATTTGTAAGTATTTATGTTGTTTTACTTCTCTCATTTTATAATTGATATGACAACAAATATCCTTTTTATTGAATATATGATTTGTTACGGGGTATAAAAATTGCAGGAAACAAAGTTTGGAGTGGAGCCAATAGAATAATTGTTGAGAGATGGAATGATATTTGGTTTTGAAAGAATGTGTATCATTTAGGACTCAATTCTTTCTATGGTATGGTGCTTTCAATTTACATTCATGTATATTATCTATTTTATTTTTCATTATTCACAATAATGTAGATACACTAATTACACTTTATTTTTATGTTTGTAGATGGAAGCTGATCAAGAGGAAAACAATCGAGGAAATCAACAAAATATTCGGCCAAATAAACCAAGTCATGCAAGTGGCTCAAGTACTTATAACAATTCCAACAAAGAATGGCGATCCATATATTTTGGATGTTAATGCAAGTTGTTGTATATTTTAAAATAAATGCCATTGAAAATAAGACATTTACTAGAGATAGTTTCCTAATAAAAAGACAATGGGTTACCAATAAGTCTAACAATTACATCCATGTTGACATTTTGATTATTGAGGACTTTATGTTTTCCCATTTTGTATGACAAATGACCTCTTATTGATATATAACAAAATAAAGTTTTTTATTCTATTGCATTCTCCATTGTTATTTTTAAATGTTACATCACTAATTAAATATATGGATGATTAAATATTACAATAGATGCATAAATTTATGATATAAAAAATTAATTCAAACATCATATCCCAACACATTAATTAAAGTTCAAATGAATGCTACTATTAAAAATATTTCAACTTCTGATGAATAATGGAATTAAACAAAATAAAAATAAAAAATATAGATTTTAGAGCGATGTTAGTAGTCATTGTTCACTAAACAAAAAAAACTGTGATTATGATAGTTTCAATCACACCGGCGCGCTTAAAAGTATAGAGACCCAATGAAACATAATACTTGTTGCATGGCCCGATGTTTTTTTTTTATTATGCCCCGGTGCGCTATCGTATATTGACTAGACTATTAAATTTTAAAAATGTAGTGACAATAAATGTCCCCATCAACTTTTTCATTGTATTTTACTTCTCTTATCCCATCAGGTCTTTGTAATGTATACACCAATGCATTTTTTTATTGTTCACAAGAACTGGTGTGTTTTAATAGTTTACAGGAACTAGTTTGTTTTAATAGTTTGTAAGCACTGGTGATTTTTAATAGTTCATAAGCATCGGTGCCATTTTTTGTACAATGCACCATATAAAATTAGCAAATCCATGGGATCGTCAGGATGGATTGAACCTCATAGTGAAATAGGAATGAATGAGGAAGAATTTCAGTACAAGAATTGTTAAACAATCATGGTGAAATTATTCAGACAAGGGGAAAAATTTGATAGCATCACCATAACTAAATAATCATTAACCTATATGAAATACATTGGCGATACAATAGAGAGAATTCAAATCCTCCATGATTGATTTGAATATCATGACTTGGTCTGACTCTAGAAATCACTAACTATGGAGAAATCACCACTAGAGTTTCACTAGTGTAACTCCAGACAACTGAAACACCTCACAATCCGTTAACTGACCAAGGTAGGTGAGAAAAGGCACCTAATATCCTTAAATCATGCAAAAGTGGCACTAGGCTAATTGAAGGTGAACTAAATGTGGCCCATCAAAGCATAACTCAACAAAGAATAGGGTGAACTAATGGTGGGACTCACATGACTGTGTGGGCTCCTAAAATATAGGGATTGGTCTCTGGAACTCCTAAACTCATGGAGACCGACGCATCAAGTGGTAGGTGGGCCCCAGATAAATTATCCATGGCACTAATGAAGTGGAAACATATTCCTAAGCTAGGAAACTTACATTTAGACTATGGTGGACAAGGGAGCATTAAGGTAATCCTAACACACCAATGCATATATTATTATAACACATCAGTCTGGTTTAAAATTTTTGTGTGCACTGGTATGATATGTATTATCAAGAACCATCACATATAATGCTTTCAAATATTTGTGCACCATGGTGCATATGTTTCTTCTAAAAGAATCAGTGTGTTTTTCATTGGTTAGCACCAATGCGTTTGTTTGAGTAAAGGGCATTGATAAAAAAACCCAATAAAGCCTCCAATTGCAGAGGATTTTTAGTTAAAAAAATTCCATAAAAACCTCCACTAAAACATCCGGTACCATTTGTGAAGGTTGTAGTAGAGGTTTGTTTTGACAATTTTGGCCAATCTTGTAACACTAGAAACCTCCACTATGACCTCCACTACAAGCTCTTTTCCTTGTAGTGTCTGCATTGAAGAAATAATTCTATCCATTAGGATACATACAACAAGAAGTTGTGGATTGAAAAACCTTAAGGCAAGGTAAGAATCAAAGTGTACAACAGTGCACACATGAATTTAGGAAAAGAGAATTGGTTTGGGGTGTTCCTTTATATACATAGGAAACATTGTTAAAGTCTATACGTGGATTATATGATCATTTGAAGCATACAAACTTATTTTTAATCCAACTAACATTGACAAAGTTAGTGTGCAATAAATTCATCTTGAATAAGGTAGAAGGAATGACCACGATAGTTTTTCAAGCGAATCCAGTCAACCAAAAGAAGGCAAGAACAAAGGGAAAGAGAATTGAACCGAATTGTTACAATGAAGAAGGAGGATGTGAATCTTTCATGTTCTCATTGTTAGAGAGAAGGACATGATGAATCTCATTGTTGGAAATTGCATCCAGAATTAAATCCAAAATGGGATCCATTTAAAAAAGGTAAAAAGAAGACCACAACCATAGTTCAAGATCTTGAATATGAATATGAAGATGAATCTAAGGTGTCAAATATGGGCATCAAAGTTGTATTTTCTGTTGTTAATGCTGGTACATGTACTTCTTCATTAAAGGATAATGTAGTCCATGATGAAAGGAAAATGATTAAACTATTTAATATACAAGTAATCTCAAAACACAATAAGATAGACACACTTGTTTATGTGGATTGCAAGTCAATCTTATTTTAGAGCAAGATGTTAAGAATTTGGGATTGGAAACTAATACTCATCCGAGACCATATCATTTGGGTTGGGTTTGTGAGAATGCTAAGTTACAAGTAACTAAGAAATATAAATAAATACTCGTAATCACAACCACTTTCATAGATGAGGTCGAGTTACATGTGGTCCCACTTGACATTTTCCAGATTGTTTTGGGAAGTCCATACTTGTATGATATGAAGGCCATTTTCTCTAGGGAGCATAATATTTATCATATTTTCAAATATGGGATTGAGTTCATTGTGAGATTTCATCAGTTGAAGACTAATTTGTTTGTTGTTTCTATAGGGAAAATGAAAAATATTGCTAATGTAGGGATAAAACTTATCTCTCATATATGTAAAATTTAATAAAGAATGAGATCCTAAATCTGATGAAGTAGTTGAAGTTATGTCTAATTCTAATTACATGTATTAGGATTTACAGGAAGTAAATAATAAGGAATTTTTACATGAAAGAATCCAGGATCTAGGCGTGCAACCTATGGGTATCCTTTGGTTATTGATGGTCTTGTAAAGAAAAAAAATGAATTTTTGATTCATTCTCTTCCGTATCTATATACTCAATTTTCTATTAGTTAGTGGAATATGGTTGGTAGATGTCATAATGGATGTAATTTTTTGTGGAATTTAGGGAATGTTTAATTTTATCAACAATGTTATCTCAGTATTTGTCTTTGATGTGATGGGACAAATGATCATTTCCCAAGCATGATGGATAAATGATATTGTACAAGTGAGATGGTAGTTCCCTCACTTGATTTATAATCAAACAAGACTTCTGGAGGTCCAAAATCTTCTTAGTGGGGAGGTTTGATCCAGGAGGATCCTCCTAATTGATCCCAAATGAAGTTCTCAAATGCAGATGAAAATGTATCCACAATGTTTATCTCGTTGAGATATATTTTACAACGCTTTAATATGATGAAAAAAACGTTGTATGTAGAAGTTATTGTGTAATGAACGCTATATTCATAAGTTGGTGTTTTCTGAATTTTTGGGCCAATAGGAAAAAATGTAGCAGGCGTGGTACATGGTCACCCTAGAATACGACATGGAAATATGAAATGTATGGTTAGATGACATGTTAGAATCACATATGGACATGTGGTATCCAGGTGGAAAATACAGAATTTATAGTTGGATGATGAGGAAGTATAATGTTGAATGAACTATATGGGTTGATTACATTGTACTAGGTAATTGGTGAAATGGTAGATGACTAAGTGCTGATGTGGAAACTAACTGTTCATGTCACGTCCCCACCCCTCTACCGGAGAGAGGACACGACTTTGCTGCTATCTAATCTAGGAAACTAGCCCCATGAACATAAAATGAAATGCATTGAAGTAATAACATGCACAGATGCATAAATATTTAACACACGTCGGAATCAAATCCATTCCATTCATTCACATGTTCATTGTAATTCATTATCAAATGTAAATACAAATATTTAAACATAAGAATACTTATCTTGGAAGCGAAGCTCGTCTCGTAACCAGCTACGTCACTGCAATGTTCCACCCAACCATAGGCAAGTGTGCTCATCAATATTTCAGCAGCACTGCCACCCTCGAACAGGACATGATTCCCACAAGGAATAAGGAACACTGGTAGGCTCACACCTAGCCAAGGACACCACAAATTCATCCAAGCCAACACAGTTGGGTTTATCAGGCTGCAAAGGATCTAGAAAGGCTGAATGCTAAGCTAGTGATCTCAACCACAAAGCTATGCACACCTACACCAGATCTATCCTGGCTTCTAGAACATCTACACACACAACACAAGGAATCGCCCCCTTCTTTGCTACACAGTCCCTTGGGCTATGCATTCTCTTCCAGTGCTATTCAGTGTGTGCAAAGAAGAAAACCATCCCCCTAGATTTGTCTGTGAGGTTCCTTCACACACTAGGTTTATCAAGCTGGTTAGACCCCATTTCCACTCCCAATTCAGTTCAGACCAACGAACAGATGCATACAAAGCAAGATACACAATTCTGGGTTGAGGAAAACAGTTTTGGCAACAAAAAAAATTGAAAATATGGGTGAAAACAAACCCCTTAAAACAATTTGATTCCCAGGGATGTTTTGGCCCCAACATAGCTAAAACATATTCAACAACACCCAAGAAATCGTGGGTCTCCACACTATCACGTCCCCACCACACTACCGAAGAGAGGACGTGACTATGTTTCTATATAATCCGGGAAACTAGCCCCATGAACATAAAATGAAAAGCATTGAAGTAATAACATGCACAGATGCATAAATATTTAACACACATTGAAAGGAAATCCATTCCATTCATTCACATGTTCATTGTAATTCAATATCAAATGTAAATATAGAGATTTAAACACAAGAATACTTATCTTGGAAGCAAAGCTTGTCCCACAACCATCTATGTCGCTGCAACGTTCCACCCAACCATATGCCAGTGTGCTCATCAATCTCTTAGAAACACTACCACCCTCAATCTGGACACGATTCCCACAAGGAATAAGGAACACTAACAGGCTCACACCTGGCTAAGGACACCACACAATTCAGCCAAGACAACACAGTTGGGTTTATCAGGATGCAAAGGAGTTGAAAAGGCTGACTGCTAAGCTAGTGAGCTCAACCATAGAGCTATGGTCACCTACACCAGATCTATCCTGGCTTCTAGAACATCTACACACACAACACAAGGAAGCACCCCCTTCTCTACTACACAGTCCCTTGGGCTATGCCTTCCCTTCCAGTGCTATTCAGGGTGTGCAAAGAAGAAAACCAGCCCCCTAGATCTATCTCTGAGGTTCTTTCACACACTAGGTTTATCAAGCTGTCCAAACCCCATTTCCACTCCCAACTCAGTCTAGACCAATGCACAGATGTATACACAGCAAGATACACAATTCTGGGTTGAGGAAAATAATTTTAGCAACAAAACGAATTGCCAAGATGGGAGAAAACAACCCCCTTACAACAATTCAATTCCCAAAGATGTTTTGGCCCTAATGTGGCTAAAACAGACTCAACAACACCCAAGAAATCATTGTTATCCACACTTTCACGTCCCCACCACACTACCGGAGAGAAGATGCGACTATGCTGCTGTCTAATCCGGGAAACTAGCCCCATGAACATAAAATGAAATGCATTGAAGTAATAACATGCATAGATGCATACATATTTAAACACATATCGGAAGCAAATCCATTCCATTCATTCACATATTCATTGTAATTCATTATCAAATGTAAATACAAAGTTTTAAACACAAGAATACTTATCTTGGAAGCGAAGCTTGTCCCACAACCATCTATGTTGCTGCAACCTTCCACACAACCATATGCTAGTGTGCTCATCAATCTATCAGCAGCACTACCACCCCCGAGCTAAACATGATTCCCACAAGGAATAAGGAACACTAGCAGGCTCACACCTAGCCAAGGACACCATAAAATTCAGCCAAGCCAACATAGTTGGGTTTATCAGGCTACAAAGGAGCTGGAAAGGATGACTGCTAAGCTAGTGAGCTCAACCACATATCTATGGATACCTGCACCAGATCTATCCTGGCTTCTAGAACATCTACACACCCAACACAAGGAATCACCCCCTTCTCTACTACACAATTCCTTGGGCTATGCCTTCCCTTCCAGCACTATTCAGGGTGTGCAAAGAAGAAAACTAGCCCCCTAGATATGTTTGTGAGGTTTCTTCACACACTAGGTTTATCAAGCTGGTCACACCCCATTTCCACTCCCAATTCAGTTTACACCAAGGCACATATGCATACACAACAACATACACAATTCTAGGCAGAGGAAAACTATTTTGGCAACAAAACAAATTGCCAACATGGGTGAAAAAAACCCTCTTACAACAATTCAATTCCTAGGGATGTTTTGGCCCTAGCATGGCCAAAATGGACTCAACAACACCCAAGAAATCATGGGTCTCTTCTCCCACTCGCTCTGCAACATAAAAACGGTTTTCCTAAGTCAGGTAACGGGGATAAACAACAACAAATCCATCAGACAAAGAGCCCAGCCATTGATATTTTCCTACTTGACTTCCTAGACATGGGAAAACTCTCGAACCTACAAAAACGTGAATGGGAAAAATAAATTGCTCCCTGAATGGAAATCCCATGTGAGGAAATCACCTTCCTGTGTGCATGAGGAAAAAAGCAGCTGCAAGTGCACGAGGGTGAGCTGCGACTACCTCCATGAGTGAAGAATGCGGCTCTCCTCCTCCACGTGAGGGTAATGGATGAGAAATATCCCTTTGGAAAGTGTGTGGTCAAAGTTTGACAGCTCCGCCATAATTGATGGTTTCCCATACTCCCCTTTCCCCAAGTGAATAAATACCCAACTACTCCTTGGAGAGTTAAGTGGTTGGTTGAATAAGACAAGAACGTAGTTTCCAACTCTTTTGGGTTATTTTATTGACATTTGGATTTTTTCCTATTTTCCCAAGGTTTGCATACCCCCCCCCCCTTATCCTTAGGAAATCATGCCCCCATCTCATTATTCTTGCATTGACATAGTTGGTTGTGGGTTTTTAATTAAATTTCATATTTACATGATGTCCAAAACTATAATGTGTCGGCTAGCACAAAATACCATCGTCATCGATTTTAATTGTCGAACCTAAAACGATAAATCAACGGTGGGGATTTTGCCTTAATCTCCACACCACGATTAAATACAATATAAACATCATATACATTTTTAATACAAACAAGGTCAAAACTGGGGTGTTACATTTCCCTCCCCCTTCAACAGCACTATCCTCAATGCTTTACAAAATTGAACAAAAATGCTACACTAGTACTGCCCTCAATGCTCTGCAGAATTGAAAAAAATGGATGTGACAATCGCATGGCATCCTCCAACTCCCGTGTAGCCTCTTCAGGACCATAGTGCTCCCATTGCACCTTTACCTTCCCTATGGCCTAGTTCTGGAGCATGGTGACCTTCCTGTCGAGGATGATCATTGGCTCGATTTAGAACTCTCCCTCGGGTTCCACCTAAATCACATCCCAATTTATCACATGGTTAGGATCATGTACATATTTCTTAAGCAAAGAAACATGAAAAACATTATGATCTCTAGTGCTAGCAGGCAATGCAAGTCTATATGGAACTGGACCTATTCTTTCAAGCACTTCAAACGAACCACAATATCTAGGTGATAGCTTGGCACAACTTCCAAGATTTAAGGAACTCTTCTTTTCCCTCACTCTGAGGTAAACATGATCCCCAACAATGAACTCTCTATTCACCCTATGCTTATCTGCATAGATTTTCTATCTTTCCTGGGCTGCTTTTAGATTCTACCTAATCTTTACAACCTCCTGCTCCATCTCCTTGAACAAATCTGGACCAAGCACAACCCTGTTCAATGGATTATCCCAAGTCACTAGTGTCCTACACCTCCTACCATACAAAGCTTCATATGGACTCATTCCCAGGGATGCTTGTTGTCCATTGTTATATGAAAATTCTATCAAGTGTAAATAATCCTCACACTTGGTTGGTTTGTCCATCACATACATGCGAAGCATGTCTTCAAGTACTTGATTAACTCTCTTTGTCTTCCCATCAGTTTGAGGATAGTAGGAAGTGCTGAATTTTAGCTTTGTACCGAAATATGCAAACAACCCCTTCCAAAAATTGGAAGTGAACTTGACATATTTGTCAGAGACTATTAATTCCTTAGGCAATCCATGCAATTTGAAAATATCCTTCATGAAGATCTTTGCAGTGTCATCAGTCTTATGCATAGACTTAACCAGTATAAAATGTGTTGCCTTTGTCAACTTGTCTACCACAACCATGATGGAATCATGTTGTCTCCAAGTCATTGGCAATCCTGTGATAAAATACATGGAAATAACTTCCCATTTCCATTTTGGAACTAGAAAAGGATGCAACAAACCCGTTGGGTGTTGATGCTCAACCTTCATCTACTGACATTTCATGCACCTTGAAACATATTCAGCCATGTCCTTTTTCATCCCTGGCCAAAAGTACTGCTTTCTGGTTGTAGAAATCATCTTCTAATATCTTGGGTGACCAGAATATGGAGCTTGATGGATCTCATCCATAACAACTATCCTCATATTTTATACATTTGGAATATAAATTATATTCTTATAAGTAAGAATTCCATCTTCTTCCAATTTATATCCCTCATACCTCTTCTTAAGACTTTTCTACTGCAATTTGTCTTTTACCTGCTCATACAACTCATCTCCAGTAGTATGACTAACAATCAGCTATCTCAAATCTGACTGATAAATACTAAGAGATGCCACATGCATTTATTGCACCTTCCTACAGAGTGCATCAACTACCTTATTCTCATTTCCCTTTATGTGCTTGATTTCAAAATCAAACTCATATAAAAACTCCAGCCATCTAGCTTGCCTAGCATTTAGAGTAGGTTGATCAAACAAATACTTCAGACCACAATGGTCTGTCCTAAGCTCAAATCTTCTACTCATCAAGTAATTCCTCCACATCTTGAGAGCATGTACTATGGCTGTAAGTTCTAGATCATGAGTGGCATAGTTCTTTTAATGCTCCTTCAACTTTCTTGATTCATAAAATATCACGTGGTTGTCTTGCATAAGGACTCCTCCAAGCCCTTGACCGCATGCATCGGTACACACCACAAAATATTTTTATGGGTATGCAATCTTCAATACTGGTGCACTTGTGAGAATATTCTTCAATTGTTGGAAGCTTTCTTCATACCTCAGTGTCCATTCAAACTTTATTCCCTTCTTTTTCAAAGAAGTGACTGGATGTGCAACCTTGGAGAATCCCTTAATGAATCTCCTATAGTATCCTACAAGTCCCATAAAAGATCTTATATCTGTTACATTTCTTAGAGTAGGGAAATTCATAATGGCCTCAATCTTCTCAGGGTCTAGAGATATACCCTCATCTGAGATAATGTGACCCAAATAATGAATCATATCTCTATAAAAGTCACACTTGCTCAACTTTGCATATAGTTGATGCTTCTTGAGCAACTGCAATGTCAATCTTAGATAGTCTTCATGCTCTTCCTCATTCTTAGAATAAATAAAGATGTCATCAAGGAAAACAAGAATAAACTTGTCCAAATACCTGCTGAAGACACTATTCATAAGGCACATAACTATAGCTAGTGAATTTGTGAGACCAAATGGTAACACTATAAACTCATAATGTTTATACCTTGTTCTGAAGGTTGTCTTATGAATGTCTTCATCATTGATTCTCACCTGATGGTAACCATACCTCAAGTCAATCTTGGAAAATACCTTTTCTCCTCTCATTTGATCAAAGAGGTCATCAATCCTGGGAAAAGGATATTTGTTCTTCACAGTGACTTTGTTCAGTTGTTTGTAATCAATACACAACCTAAGTGTACCATCTTTATTCTTTACAAATAGAATTGGTGCTCCCAAAGGAGACACACTCGGCTTGATAGACTTCTTCTCCAACAACTCTTGCAGTTGCATCTTCAGTTCTATCATTTCCGGTGTTCTCATCCTATCATGGTGTCTTGGACACTGGTGTTGCTCATGGAACAAGTTCAATTGTGAAATCAATGTCTCATTTTGGAATAAGCCCTGGAATCTCATCAGGAAAAACATCCTTGAATTCTTGCAATGCAGGATAGTCCTCCAACCTAATAGTTTCATTCTATGTTGATTCCAAAACATGAGTTGCATACACTCTGTAACCTTTCCTACAACACTTCTTTAGCTGCATTGCTTAAATATGCCTAACCAAAATCACCTTTGGAATGCCTCTTACAACTCTTGGGTTCCCTTCTTCATCCATTCATTCACAAGTCTTATTGTAATAGTCAATATTTAACCTGTGAGTTTCTAACCAATCCATTCCAATGAGAACATTGTAGGAATTGAGTGGTAGAAAATTCAGATCTACACAAGTGACCAATCCATTCATGACCAATGGACATTTCTCTACCACTTCACTAACCTTTCTCTTAGTTCTAGTGGCTAGATGAACTAACCAAGATTTGCTATGCTTTAATTTCTTAAAAGCACAAATCTCCACTAACCTAGGAGTAATGTAACTGTGAGTAGAACTAGGGTCAATCAAAATAGAAACAGATTTCTCAACAATCTTACTTGCAACTTCAACCACAATTGACTGGTGATCCACTTGAAGGTCCTCTAGTGCTGCATAAATCCTAGGGACGAACCTTGCTACTTGACCCACTATTTCAGCCTCTTGAATGTTGTAAGATGGCCTTGCATTTTCTTTCTCAAGTGGAAAATTCCTACACATGTGGGGTCCTCCACATTTCCAACATTGGAGTGGTTCTCTATTCTATTGTGGATCTCTTGGATTTTCTCCCACCACTCCAACTGGCTTAGTCACAGTTTGGGATGGCTGCTTATGTTGATTCCTGAAGTTAGAAGGTTTGAAACCTTTTCTCCTTTGGTCAGACTTCTCATTCTTCTTGTCCTTCCATGCCTTATTATAATCAGGGCTTCCTTTGATTTTCTCATATAAATACGTGTCTTTCCTTATCGCTTCTTCCAGAGTTCTAGGTTTATAAAACTTAATTTTGTCTTTGTAAGACTAGGAAGTCCACTCAGGAAACGTTGGATATTCACTTTTTCATCTTTGATGTACCTAACATACCTCAACAACTCCAAGAACTTGTTTGCATACTCTTCCATGGTCTGCTGTCCCAATATTAGCTCATGGAATTCTTTGATCTTATCATCATAGTACTAATCAAAGAGGTACTTCTCCTTGAAATACTTATGGAATTGTTTCCACACAATTTTCCTTTCATTAATCTTATTTACTTTTTTGAAGCGCTCCCACCATATGGATGCTCTTCCATTCAAATTGAAGATGGCTACCCTAGCCTTCATATTTCCAGAGTAGTCTTGGACTTGGAAATATTTTCTCATCCCAAGAAGCGAAGCTTCAACTTCTTTTCCATTCTTTATCTCACCATTGAAGGCAGGCGGCCTTGCCTTCTTAAATTCATCACATGAATGGTTTTCGTAACGCCTCTTCCTCTAATTCCTGTGAGATGAAGAGCTTAAATCGCCAGTGGATCCTTCAGGTTCAGATGACCCACTAGGAGATATCTTCCTTCTTATAGTACTTCTCTTACTACCTTCTAGTCTTATGGTTCGGTCCCCAGAGTTCATCCGTCTCTGGATGTCTGTTAAACTTTGTAGCATGGCTGCATTCAGTGGATTCTTCTCCTCCCAAGACTTAACCAATATTTCATTATCTGCCCTGTAACTTTGCATCTCCACCCTTAGGCTTCTCATGGTGGCTGCAAAAATATGGGGGAGTCTCTTACAATCTCCTCCCATTAGACTATGTCTCAGCATTTCCAACTCGGACATTTTTCCTCATGGCATCTTCCTCGTACTCATTGGGGTTTTGTGCATCATCATACAAGTCATACATTCTCATGGCTTAGCCAAACCAACTTTACTGAACTGTAATATCTAGAATTTTTCCTTGGAACGTGACTATGATTTTGCAAAATGTGTTAATAAACACAATTGTTAGATGCATAACACTCATATGAATCATACATTACTTACATGCATTGAAAACATCATATATTGACAACTTTGTCAAATCATAGAATTTTCTTTTCACAAAGAACGACTGTTTGAAGGGGACGATGGGGGTCAAGGGGGCTTTCCCCCTTGCGCCATTGCAAGGTAGGTCGAACGCATCACCCTTGTTCTTTTTGTAAATCTTTTACTTTCACGCAATTTAGCGCATAATATCGCTGCCAATTTCACCTTTCTGGTCCCTGAAAATCCTAGTGAAAACCTACAAAAATTCTCTTTTTTGGAGCAACTCAGCTTTTCCACCCGATCAGAAAAATCGCTAAATTTTTCCGACATGTTGGCCTGACTCACCTTTTCCCTTCCAACGCATTGACAAAACTCAACATTTCTTTTCGATTGAAAAAACTCGTCGTTTCCTTCTGATGGGTCAGTAGAACTTGCCGAGTTCATCCAACGTATAGGCAAGCTTTCCCTTTTCTTGCCGATTGAAAAACTCACCAAAATTTTCTGACGTATTGGAAAAAATTACCGAGTTCACCCGACATGTATCAGAAACACTTCGTCTTTTCGTTTCGATATGGGATTTTTGACACTTAGACAATTTTTTCAAAATTTTTCTTTCTTTCCTCAGCATCGACAATTTTTTCAAAATTTTTCTTTCTTTCCTCAGCATCGACAAAACTCATCCTAGATGCATCGAAAAACTTATCCGAGATGCATTGGAAACTTATCCGAGATGCATTGGAAACTCATTCAAGATGCATCGAAAATGTCATCCGAGATGCGTCGAAAACTCATCTGAGATGCATCGAAAAGCTCATCCGAGATGCATCAAAAACTCATCTGAGATGCATCAGAAAGCTCATCTGAGGTGCACTAGAAAAATCATCTAACTTTTTTGACGTATTAGAAAAACTTACTGAGTTCACCCGATTTTCACCACTTAGAAATTTTTCGAAAAAATTTCTTTTCTCCTTCTTCTCATCGGCTCAACTCAGCTTTTCAAGACGATGCCATCAGCTCAACTCGGCATTTCAAGCTAACGGAAACTCAACCAACTGAGCCGATGTGAAAAATATCAAAACACTTAGAAAATTTTTGGGATTTTTTTCTCTTTCTTTCCCTTCGTCGACTCAACTTAGCTAGTTCAGTCGACACTGTATCAGAAGAATTCGATGAACTAAGCCGATATATGAAAATTTCCAACAATTAGGAAAAGTTTGAAATTATTTTCTTACTTACCACAGAAGGTAATTCTAGCCTTTGTTAGCTGGCCTTCTTGGTCCATTGAGGCCCATGATACAACATGAGCTCTGATACCACACTTCCATGTCCCCACCCCTCTACCGGAGAGAGGACACAACTATGCTGCTATCTTATCCGGGAAACTAGCCCCATGAACATAAAATGAAATGCATTGAAGTAATAACATGCACAGATGCATAAATATTTAACACACATCGAAATCAAATCCATTCCATTCATTCACATGTTCATTGTAATTCATTGACAAATGTAAATACAAAGATTTAAACACAAGAATACTTATCTTGGAAGTGAAGCTTGTCCCGCAACTAGCTATGTTGTTGCAACATTCCACCCAACCATATGCCAGTGTGCTCATCAATCTCTCAGCAGCACTTCCACCCCCAAG
The DNA here is from genome assembly GCA_001517045.1 of Pseudotsuga menziesii. NCBI lineage: Eukaryota > Viridiplantae > Streptophyta > Pinopsida > Pinales > Pinaceae > Pseudotsuga > Pseudotsuga menziesii. Next base: position 128,330 of record LPNX010028393.1, read on the forward strand.
CTGGAAATGATTCCCACAAGGAATAAGGAACAATAGCAGGATCACACCTAGCCAAGGACACCACAAAATTCAGCCAAGACAACACAGTTGGGTTTATCAGGTTGCAAAGGAGCTAGAAAGGCTGACTGCTAAGCTAGTGAGATCAACCATAGAGCTATAGACACCTACACCAGATCTATCCTGGCTTCTAGAATGTCTACAAACCCAACACAAGGAAGCACCCCCTTCTCTTCTACACAGTCCCTTAGGCTATGCCTTCCCTTCCAGCATTATTCAGGGTGTGCAAAGAAGAAAACAAACCCCCTAGATATGTTTGTGAGGTTCCTTCACACACTATATTTATCAAGATGGTCAGACCCCATTTCCACTCCCAATTTAGTTTAGACCAAGGCACAGATGCATACACAACAAGATACACAATTCTAGGTTGAGGAAAACACTTTTGGAAACAAAACGAATTGCCAAGATGGGTGAAAAAAACCCCCTTACAATAATTCAATTCCCATGGACATTTTGGCCCTAGTTGGGTAATGAGGATAAACAATAGAAAATGGTTTTTCTTAGTCGGGTAATGAGGCTAAACAATAGAAAATCAATCAAACAAAGAGCCCAGCCATTGACATTTTTCCAATCGACTTCCCAGACATGGGAAAACCCTGAACCTGCAAAAACGTGAATGGGAAAAAAAGATTGCTTCCTGAATGGAAATCCCATGTGAGGAAATGAACTGCCTGTGTGCATGAGGAAAAATGTGGCTGTCAGTGTGTGAGGGTGAGTTGCGACTACCTCCGTGAGTGAAGAATGTGGCTCTCCTCTTTCATGTGAGGGTAATGGATGAGAGATCTCTCTTGGGTAAGCGTGTGGCCAAATTCTAACAGCCCTGCCAGAATTGACGGTTTCCCACACTCCCCTTTCCCCAAGGCAATGACTGCCCAACTACTCCTTGGAGAGTTAAGTGGTTGGTTGAATAAGACAAGAAAGTAGTTTCCAACTCTTTTGGGTTCTTTTATTGACATTTGAATTTTTTCCTATTGGCCCAAGGTTTGAATACCCCCCCCCTTATCCTTAGGAAATCATGCCCCCATCTCATTATTGTTGCATTGACATAGCTGGTTGTGGGTTTTTAATTAAATTGCATATTTACATGANGTGTCAGCTAGCACAAAATACCATCGTCATCGATTTTAATCACCAAACCTAAAACCATAAATCAATGGTGGGACTTCTCCCTTTATCTCCACACCACGATTAAATATGATATAAACATCATATACATTTTTAATGCAAACGAGGTCAAAACTGGGGTGTTGTAGTTCAATATGTGGCAGCACAACAGAGTGACTATGAATCCAAGTGTTTAAATCAGAACATGCCACATGGCAGCCCTAATTGAGATAAAAATTTCTTATCATTTTGGAATGGTCAGTGAAGGAAATCGAACCTTTGGCCCCTATGGAAACAAACCAACTTTCTACTTTTGCATCACCACTATTTTTTGTTATGTTTAATTGAGTAACTTCTATTTAAATTTAATATTGTCATGTTGTTAGCAGGAGGAATGGCAGGTGAGATCGACTCGACTTGTCTATTCACAATGCCATGTTTTCATTGCCACGTCACCATGATTCAATCTGGCTATGAATGAAACATTATGTTTTAAAATTATTCCTACATGAATCCTATAAACAACACACCAAATTGGTGACTCGAACCTGTGACATGTCCTTTATAAACTCAACGCTCTCACCACTACGCCATAACCTATGTGGATATAAAGAATTGTATTTTAATTCTTTTATGCCTATTTCATAACTGTATAATGGATAATTTGGGAAAAAATAGTCCTTTTTAAGAGAAAGAAGAGATGGGAATTTCACTCCTAGCTTTGCGAAATCCTTCTTGAAGGACTAAAAGGAATTATTCAAGGCCGATTGGAGTTCTTATTGATGTAAAATAATTTAAAGTGCATTTTAATGGATCACTTGCTCATTGGAAGTAGACCTGGAGACGTATCCCAAGATGGGTGAAATCCGTTATCAATTCTTGTCTTATGTATTTATGTTTGCAATTCATTTTTCTCTTCATTTTAGTTTCTTGAGCATAAATTAAGCTTGTTTAATTAAGTTCTAAGTTAACTACTACTTACATTGTTACAAATCAAGTGTTATTTTCATATCAAGTTTGGTATCATAGCATATTTAACTAGATATTTGCAAGTGTTAGATGTTAACAAGATCTAAGCTCAAGCGTGGTGAAGGATAATTTGAAGAGTATAATCGTAAAATTGGATCAAGGCGTGTGTTTCCAATGCAAGGAATGGATTCACCAAAAGAAGGGGATTCTACTAATCCACATCCTTTCAGTAGAGAAGAGGCATTTTTCAAAGATTTAATGGAAATGAAGGCCATCATGGAAGAAATGTACAAGGATCAATAGAAGGCCAAGGAAGAAAGTGTTAACACCTGTATTTTACAAAAAGATGGAAGACCGATGGGAGGTAATATTTTGTTGATTAAATACTTTGGGCCAAGGATATAGTACAAAGGGGCTTTATAATCCGAAGAGTAGCCGAGTCGGAAAAGGTCCTGAACCATTGGTCTAAAGGAGAAGCAAATCGATGGTTTATATCCTTTCCGCCATCCAGAACATACAAGCAAGATAAGGGAATTTCAGGCCTCTAACGGCCTGCACACATCAAAGGCTTTAACATTGCTCAGAGCTGATCTACGGCCCATGTCAAATTCGCTGGCTGGAAGTGCATGGTGGATAAGGAAATGAGGGATCTGCGGAATCTCATACAGTCCTCTTGATCCTACGGACGAGGATTGAAAGTAGCATTGATCGACGGACATGTTGGTTTCCGGAAAGGTAACATGCACGCGCGATAACCTTTAGACCACCCAGCGGAAATGAATACGTGCTGCTCGATCCGACGGTTGGAGATCGCAGGATGGTGGATCGACGACGGAAAATGATTCCGGGTTGGAGACTTGCGCACCCGATAAACCCCCAGCACCCGGCGGAATATAGTACGTGGCGCAAGATCGGACGGTTGTTGAACGCCTGGCATCCCATCGACGGCCGAGAAGAATTCCGGAAGAAGAACTAGCGCAGAGGATAAGTCCGGATTACCCGGTGGAATCCGGTACGCGGCACTTGATCTGACGATGTAGGAGCGATGGCGGATCACATCAACGGGCGAGGGTGATTCCGCTGAGCAAAGTTGCTCGGTGGATTAAGATGGAAGAGCCCAGCGGAATCGGTATACAAAGCACGATCCGACGGCCCACCCGCGAAGGCAAAACAGATCGACGACTGCAGATGACTCCGGGCCCTGAAGTTGCACGACGGATAAAGCGAGGAGGCTCGGCGGAAAAGGGACATGTGGCATGTGATTCGAGGGCCAGGAATTCACACAGAAGAGATCGACGGACAGAAATGAACCCTAAAAGAAAGATGCGCGGGGGTTAGAGACAAGTAGTAGTTGCGGACATAAATGCCTCCCACGTGTCAAATCCGGGTGGTCCTATAAAGGAAAAATTGACATCTTCCGTGATTATTTTATTCCTCGGGACCCGGCGAAAAGGACCTGTCGATTTGGGCGCTTCCAGTTGTCAAGTACCAAGGCGCATTCTGAGCACACGCCTTCACAGTGAGCCAGGTAGGGCCTCAATTCCTGCAATTTCTTCACCCCCATTCATAGTATAAATTGAGAAATGGACCAGCAGAGTGAAGCTTCTGTGTCTGGTCGGGTCCCGGACGAAAGAGAAGAGTTCCTGGTAGACGGACACATAGGTGTCTATGACCCTTTCCTGTCTACAGGAAGTGTGACTGGTAGTAAAGATAGATTGTGGTCCTGTTTTTTACGGGGAAATGATGTTTTAAATGTATGTAAGTCCTTTTTATATTTTTTCGCCCTGGAACAAACCCTCCACTTCCCTGAGTTTGCCGAATGGTGCGCGGTGAATTACTCCCCCTCCCAAAGGGTCATAGTAAGTCAGTCTGCGTCTAGGATTTTATGTAGAATTGATGCTGCAGTAGTTAGAGAAAATCTTAATCTACCCGAGGATTATCCTAGAAAACGTGAGTCCGTGAATGAAGCCATCCTTGCTGAGTTTTTCCGAAGTTGTCCAATTGATGCTCGCTCTCGATTCCTGTCAAGTATCCTGAAGGAAGGCCAGTCCCTGGAAAACCTCTCCTTACCTTACCCCTTGCATGTTTTTAGAGCTGAGGTGCAGTTAGTGATGTCTTTGGTCTGTCAGGTGTTGGGCCTAGATGACGATTGTCATATAGGTCATGTTATCCTTGGTTTCCTTCTGAAAGTCAATTCTTTGAGTCCCGAGTCCCAGTCAGCCCCTGTACTTAATTTGGACGAGTATCTAGCAGAGGCAATCCACCTCCAGCTGACTGAGTTTCCCAAAGTACAGTTTTTCAGATTCCAAACACATTTGCTTCATATGTTAATATGCTCCAATGTTGCCGAGTTAAGGTTCTTGAGTACTCTATCCTCTTCTGATTTGCCAACGCAAATCCACCTGACCGAATTCGCCAATTCGGTCATGTCCGAAGTATACAGGTTGTTGTTCGATGGAGAATTGCCCAGGGTTTTCGACGAGATGAAATATTTAATGCAGTCTTCACCCAAAGGGAGGGTGGGAGACTGGTTCTTGTACAAAGATTTCATGGTTCTGAGAGTGTACGATTATACTGGTCAGCCCTACAGGTTTTCTTCTTTTCTAACTCCAAGAATTTTTGCGTTGGAGTTTATGAGACAGAGGTTGTTATCAGAAGAAGAGCACTTCGGTGCTTTCAGGAAGTCTTTAAGTATTAAATTTCCTTTTAAAGTCGGCCCTTTCATTTTTAAAGGCAAAGGTTCCCTGACATGTATAGAAAGATTGATGGAACCCATGGAGTTTGTTAAAGATGTAAAAATGAATTATGATCCACACCAGGTGATTTCGTTAAGAAAACAGGCAAACATAAACAAGCCGTTTGAACATCAGGCCGTACCAGGATTATCTGAGATAGCTAATTTGCTCACATTTGCTGACGAGTCCCATGTTGAAACAGAGGAAAATCCTGCA
>LPNX010028393.1:133471-148518 GCA_001517045.1 Pseudotsuga menziesii
CAATGTTGCTGCCAAGAGAAGTTTGGCCGAAGCAGAGAATATGGAAGTAGACGAGCAAACATCCCATAAGAAGGCGAAGCTGCTCAGTGGAAGTGAGATCGTGGAGGAAGGGGTGTCCGGAGTTTCCAAAAAGGTTGCTTTGGTTCCCCTGAAGACAGTACAGGTTAGTCAATTTTCCTTTGAAGGTTCAGAAGATGATAGTAACAGTTTAGAATCCGGTTCCCTGTTCAGATCAAGAGAAGAGCTCAGGACGAGCTACCTAGAGAAAAGGAAGCAATCCCTGGAAGAAACAAGAAATTTGCTTCCAAAGGTGAGGAACCTGCACAGTTCTAAAACGTCTCTAGTCTCGGCTAGAGACGCGGAGAAAAATACTTTCAAAATGGCTGTAGGGAACGATAAAAGAATGTCCGAAATAGAGATCCGTCTGGATAAGATAAGTACTCCAGACAAGATACAATTACATAAGCAAACAAGCGACATTCTTTATTCGGACCTGTTGCAGGCTATGATGAAGATCAGCAAATTGGAGGCGTTGGTTGACAAGTTGGAAATCCAAGTGAGACACGAGAAAGTAGAGAATAAGGCGAATGTTGTTCAGCTAAAGAAACTACAGGCAGACATCGCCGGTTCAGACAACACCCAGGCTGTGAAGAGATTGTTGGAAGAAAAGGACAATGCCCTGCAAGTTCTGAAGAAGAAGTTAAAGATGCCAGGCTCGGAACACGTCCAGTCAGCTGAATTGCTAGCCCTCCAAGAGGAGAAAGATAGACTCTATCAGGAAATGATGGAGCACAAAGGGAAGGCTGGAGAGCTACAAGAGGAAAGGGATAGGTGGAATGCCGAGAGGGAAGAACTACTGTCCCAAATTGTAGAGCTGAAGAAAGAGCAGAATGAAGAAAAGGAGATTATGGATGAGCTAATAAACCAGACCCCTACCGGTGACGACTTATCCATTGTAGCTATCCGAAAGCCATTTGCTGATTGTTCTGCCGATGACCTGTTGGAGTCTATGTCCCAGGTGAGTTTGAAGGAGGAGACTATTAAGGAGTTGCAAGCTGAAAGTGAGAAGGTGAAAGCCGAGTTATCCAACATTAATGAAAGCAGAACGCAGCTCTTGCAGGACAAGAGCCAATTACAACAGAAGGTTGAGGAATTGAAAGAGAAATGTATCAGGAAAGGCCCCCTTCAGGGAGCAAAGCATATCATTTGGGACACCATAAGTATTGAGGTCACTAAGTTCAGGCACTACCTTGTTTACATTGATGATTTGTGTGAATTAATAGATGCAGCTCAGCAAAGATTAAAAGTGGTAAACGAACACATGGCGAAGAGGCCTCTCATTACAGCCCAAAATACCCTGGATTTCCTGAATTCATTAACATATCAAAAATTGCATGACTTGGGTATAAAGGACAGAGTCTCAATAGTCCTGTCTGCAAAGAAAATTATTCACAAGCACCAGTTAATGAAGATGGTTCAGGATAAATCCAAAGAATTAATGGTACAAGTCAACAGGTTCAAAAGGGAGTTCGAAGGGCTGATCGACGACGGGCTGCCTTGCTTCTGGAACGAGAAGGGTCGGATGCTATCGCAGGAACATTATAATAATCTGATTGTCAGGGCTCGTATGGACCATTCAAAGTTTAATGAGTTAGAGAAGAGCCTGTCTGGACAAACCATTGTGGACGTGCTAACTGAAGATTTCAAAGTCTTGCAAAAGTTCACGGCTATCAGAACCAGGTTGCCTAAGAAGTCCTACGAAGCCTACATGGAACTCGAGGTAGCCATCCGGGAGATGATGGAAAGCGACACCCCAAGTGTCGAGCAATGGAAGGCTGTAGAGTGGCTGGGAAAAACAAAGCTTAATCTTTCTCAGTAGGGACAGGTGGCATATACCAGAGAGCTGATGAAGCAGGGACGTGGAGCTGTGTGGCCAAGTTTGTTACTCAGTTGATGTGATACTCTATGATCTGTTAGGAATGGAGTTGTAACAACTTCCTAGTGGTGTAGGAAATTAGTTACAAACTCTAATTTACGCTGGTCATTCTGTTGTTCATCTGCAGGGGGGAAGACTTATTATTTGATCTATATATTTGTATCTTTTGATGAGATGAGGGTTGGATCCCATCAAGTGAGTTGCTGGTTTGGAAAGACATATCTGTTTTGAGAAATAAAGTGAATGCATGAGAAGTTTCCTATCAAAGATTCATGTGTCATTGACATTGCAGTCTGTGCTATTTCCCTTATGTGCTTGTTATTTCCTTTGTGTAACACTCCATTTTGTTCTTCTTTCGTATCTGGAATGCAGTGTTGAATGAGTAGAATTCATATGTTTATGCTCTATTCATTATTTCAGATATTATATGATTTTTCTGCTAAAATTGATATGGAATTCGTCTTAGACGCTCTGTATTGATGGACTGTTTTCTCATCTCTTCCTTTACACCCAGATCAAACTTAATGACTGTAATGATGTGATTATCTTGCCTTTGGTAGTTCTTGTGTATGTATCTTTATTATCTTTTACCTGTATATGACTCCATGCCCAATGGATATGTGAATGGTTCAGCCAAATGAATGAATGCTTAAATATTGTTTATCATTTGATTTTGTGAGATTTGTGTTGAGAGATCCCTCTCTGGGAGAAAAATATTAATATCTTCCTAAAGTGGTTTTGCTGTTACCTCGGGGTGTGCTTCCTACAACCTGAGTACATTCCGAGTGCTAACAGAAAGTACGCCAAAATCAATTGGTAAAGGTAAAGGGGTAGGAGGTGGTGGTGACCCTCCTAAAATTCCCCCGTTCTCTGCATTTTCTTCTTCCTCATCCTCAAGTTAAATTTATGATTCCACTTCAAAGAATAAACAACATGTATAAGATAAATCTAAATTTCCTTTATTGAAACTCGATGTTAAATTTGATTTTCCTATGTATAATGGTGAACTTGATGCAAAGAAGATAGATAACTGACTTAATAATATTAAATTCTACTACAGGATCCATAATACTGTGGATGAGTCTGAAAAATTTTTCTTGCTACTTTCTGTATGGGTGGCACAACCTTGATATGGTGGGAGAGTAAGACCCAATATGACCTCTGTAGTAAAGGTAAGGCAATTAATTCATGGTTTGAGTTTACATCTGCATTGAATTAACAATTCTATCCATTAGGATACATACACCAAGAACTCATTAATTGGTAAACTTTAAGACAAGGTAGAGTCAAAGTGTACAGGAGTACTGTAGGAGTTTAGAAAAAGAGCATTAGTTTTTGGTGTTCCTTTATATACAAGGGAAACTTTGTTAAAGTATATAGGTGGATTACATGATCATTTGAATCAAACGATCCGTATTCTTAATCCAACTAACATTGGTAAAGTTAGTGTGTTATTTTGTTCATATTGAATCAAGTAGAAGGAATGACCATGACAGTTTCTCAACTGAACCCAGTTAGCCAAACAAGGAAAGAACGAAAGGAAAGAGAAATTGAACCGAACTGTTACAATGAAGGAGGATGTGAAGCTTTCATGTTCTCATTGTCAAAGAGAAGGACATGCTGAATATCGTTGTTGGAATTTTCATCTAAATTTGTATCCAAAATGGGATCTACATCAGAAAGGTAAAAATAAAACCACAACTATAGTTCAAGATCTTGGATTTGAATTTGAAGGTGAATCTAAGGCGTTAGATCTGGGCATAAAAGATATATTTTATGTTGCTAATTCTATTACATGTGCTTCTTCTTCAAAGGGTAATGTAATCCTTCATGAAAGGAAAAGTAATGAACTGTTTCATATACGAGTCATCTCACACACACGAAGATAGACACACTTGTTGATAGTGGATCGCAAGTCAATCTTATTTCAGAGAAAGTTGTTAAGAATTTGGGATTGGAATCTAATACTTATCTGAGACCATATATTTTTGTTTGGATTTTTGAGAATGCTAAGTTACAGGTAACCAAGTGATGTAAATTAATATTTGCAATCAAATCTAGTTTCATACATGAGGTAGAGTTAGATGTGGTCCCACTTGAAATTTGCGAGATTGTTTTGGGAAGTCCATACTTGTATGATAGGAAGTCCATTTTCTTCAAGGAATAGAACATGTATCATATTTTAAAGGATGGGATTGAGTTTATTTGATATCTCATCGGTTGAATACAATTTTTTCTATTGTTCCCACAGGGAAGATGAAAAGGCTTGTTAATGCAAGAAAAAACTTTTCTCTCATATATGTAAAATTTAAAGAAGAATGTGATCCTTACTATGATGAAGTAGTTGAAGTTTTTTCTAACTCTAATGATATGTTTCAAGATTTACATGAAGTATAGATTGAGAATTTGTTGCATGAAAACATCAAGGATCTAAGCTTGCAGTCTATGGTTTATCCTTTGGTTATTGATGGTCATATATATAAAAAATTAATTGTTGATTCATTCTCTTCTATATCTATATTCTCAGTTTTCTACTTGTCAGTGGAATATGGTTGGTAGATGCGAAGACTAATGTAGATGTTTGTGGAATTAGGAGAATGTTTAATTTTATCAACAATTCTACCTCAATATTCATATTTTTTGTGATGGGACAAATGATTATTTCCCCAGTAGGACTCGATAAATGAAACTGGATAAGTGAGGTGGTAGTTCACTCACTTCATTTCTAAATAAACCAAACTTTTGGAGGCCCAAAATCTTCTTAGTAGGGAGTTTTTATCTAGGAGGATCATCCCAATTGATACAAAATGAGATTCTCAAAAGAATATGAAAATGGATCCATGATGTGTGCCTCATCGATATCTTTCTGACGATGTTTGAACTGGCTCAAAGGAACATAGTATGCAAAATTTATCATGTTTCAATTTTTTAGCCAACAATAAAAAATGTTGTAGGGGTGCCACGTGGAATCCCCACAAACTTCCAAATGGAAGTACAGATTGTATGATCAGATGAAAAGGTAGCATCACAGATGTACATGTTTTATCCAAGTGGATAGTATGACATGCTAATGTGGAAGTGTTGACTGGATTGTAGGGGTTGAATGACGTGGAAATGTACTACTGGTAATGTGGCAGTTGACTTTGTGATGACATGGTAGTTGACTGTGCAACATGTGGTAGTATGGTAGAGTGACCGTGCATCCAAGTGTTTTCCAATTAGGATAAAAGGGCTTTATCATTGAAGAACAATAAACAAAGAGAATTGAAACTCTGACCTATATGACAACAAGCCAACATTCTACCACTATGTCACCATTGTTGTTTGTTATAGGTAATCAAATAACTTCTATTAAAATGAAATATTATAATGTTGCTAACAGAGGGATCAGGGGGAAGGCTCAAACCCCTAACTTGTTCATTCAAACGCCATGTTTTCACCACCACACCACCACAGTTTTGTCGGTCTATGAACCAAACATTATGTTTTTTAAATTTATTCCTATCTAAATAACATAAACAACACATCAAATCGGTGACTTGAACCTGTGACCTCTCCTTTATAAAATTAGTGCTCTCACCATTGCACCATAGCTTGCATGGATGCAAAGAATTGTATTATAATTATTTTATGTTTGTTTTAGACCCGGGTAATGGAAAATTTTGGCAGAGATAGTTCTTTTTAAAGGGGAAAAAGAGGGGGATTTCACTCTTAGCATTGTTGAATCCTTCTTGAAGGACTGTAAGGAATTATTCATGGCATATTAGAGTTCTTATTGATGTAGAATCATTTAAAGTGCATTTTAATGGATCGAGTACTCATTGGAAGCATAACAAAAGATGAAGCTCAATACGGGTGAACTCCGTTATCAATCCCTTCCTTATGTCTTTATGTTTGCTATTCATTTTTCTCTTCATTTCAGTTTCTTGATCATTAAGTTTGTTTAATTCAATTCCAAATTAATTTATTTTTACATTTAGTTGCAAATCAAATGTTATTTTCATATAAGGTTTGGTATCAGAGCAGGTTTAACCGAGGATTTACAAGTGTTGAATGTTAACAATATCCAAGCTCAAGCAAGGTGAAGGATACCTTAAAGAGTATAATCCAAAAATTGGATAAAGGTGTGTATTTCCAAAGAATGGAATGGCTTCACCAAAATAAGGGGATTCTTCCTATCCACATACGTTCGGTAGTTAAGAGGATTTTTCAAAGATTTCATGGAAATGAAGGCCATGGTTGAAGAAATGTATGAGGATTGAAAGAAATCCAAGGAAGAAAGTACACCATAATCAATTAGTAAAGGTAAAGGAGTAGGAGGTGGTGGTGACCCTCCTGAAATTCCTCCTCCTCTTCGTCTTCTTCATCTTCTTCTTCAAATTCAAGTTTTGTTTCCACTTCAAAGAAGAAGCAACCTGTACAAGATGAATCTAAATTGCCTTTGTTGAAACTTGATGTCAAATTCGATTTGCCTATGTATAATGGTGAACTTGATGTAGAGAATATGGGTAAATAACTTAAACATATTGAAGTATACTGCGGGAACCAAAAGATTGTCGATGATTTTGGAAAATTTCATCTTGCTACTCTCCACGTGGATGGAAAAATCTTGATATTGTCGGAGAGTAAGAACCGGGATGCCCTTCCTACAAAATGTAAAGTAATTACTTCCTGGTTCAAGTTTTAAATCTGCACTAAAGAATCACTTCTATCCATAAGTCGACATGCAAAAACAAGTCATTAATTGGAAAATCTTAAGGCATGGTAAGATTCAAAGTGTACAGGAGTACAAACATGAGTTTAGGAAAAGAGCATTGGTTGAGTGTTCCTTTAAATAGGCGGATTGCATGATCATTTGAAGCATATAATCCTTATTTTTAATCCAAATAACATTAATGAAGTTAGTGTGCAAGCAATTAATCATTTGAATTGGGTAGGAGTGACCATGACATTTTATCAGCCAAAACCAGTATGACAAAAGAAGGAAAGAACCAAGGGAAAGAGAAATTGAATGGAATTGTTACAATGAAGAAGGAGAATGTTAAGCTTTCATGTTCTCAATGTGAGAGTCAAGGACACAATGAATATAATTGTTGGAAATTGCATCTAGAGCTGAAGCCAAAATGGGCTCGACAACAGAAATGTAAAAAAAAGACCGCAGCCATAATTCAAGTTCCTAGATCTAATTCTAAAGATGAATCTAAGGCGTCAACTCTGGTAATTAAAGGTATATTTTTAGTCTCTAATGCAAGTACACGTGCTTCTTCTTCAAAATCTAATGTAATCTATGATTAAAGGAAAATGAATGAATTGTTTCATATAAGAGTCATCTCAAAACAAACTAAGATAGACACACTTGTTTATAGTGGATCACAAGTCAATCTTATTTTAGATCAAGTTGTTAAGAGTTTGGGATCAAAAACTAATCCTCATTCGAAAACATATCCTTTGGATTTGGTTTGTGGGAATTATAAGTTACAAGTAGCAAAGCAATGTAAATTAATCTTTGCAATCAAATCCAATTTCATAGATGACAAAGAGTTAGATGTGGTCCCACTAGATATTTGAGGGATTGTCTTAGGAAATCCATACTTGTATGATAGGAAGGCTATTTTCTTCAAGGAACATAACCAGTATCATCTTTTCAAGGATAGAATTGAGTTCATTGTGAGATCTCATCAATTGAAGACTAATTTTTCTATTGTTTCCACATGGAAGATGAAAAGGCTTGTTAATGCAAGAAAAAACGTATCTCTCATATCTATATAATTTTTAAAAAAGTGATCCTATATTTGATGAAATAGTTGAAGTTAAGTCTAACTATAATGAGATGTTTTGGGATTTACATGGAGTACATAATGAGGAGTTGTTACATGAAATAAATCAGGATCTAGGCTTGCAACCTATGATTGATCCTTTGGTTATTGATGGTCTCATAAAGAAAAGCAAATTGTTTGTTGATTCATTATATTTCACATCTATATGCTCAGTTTTTTTGTTCAATTTTCTACTATACAATGGGATATGCTTAGTAGAGGTGACAATTAATGTAGATGTTTGTGGGATTGAGGGGATGTTTAATTTTATCAAAAATGCTATCTCAATATTCATCTTTTTTTGATGGTCTAGATGATCATTTCCCAAGCATTATGGATACATGATACTAGACAAGTGAGGTGGCAGTACCCTCACTTCATTTATGATAAAAAAAAATTAGGAGGTCCAAAAAATTCTCAATTGAGAGGTTTAATACTGGAGGATCCTCCCAATCGATCCAAAAAAAGGTTCCCAAATGCATATGAAAATGGCTCCATAACATATATCTCGTCGATATCTTTTCAATGATGCTTGAATGGGCTCAAATGGGCATTGTATGCAAAAGTTATCATGTTTTGAATTTTTGGGTCAACATGCAAATAAGTTGCAGGTGTGCCACATGACATCCCCACAGAGTACTACGTGGAAGTATGAAATGTACAATCAGATGAAGTGGAAGCATCACATATGGACACATGGAATTTAATGGATAGTATGGAATGTTTGACAGGATGATGCAGTGGTACATCATTGAAGTGGTTGTGTTGATTGGACTATGCAGGTTGATGATGTGGCATTGTATGACTGGTGATATGGCTAGTGACTATGTGCTGACATGGCAGCTGAATGTGCGATGTGGAAGTACAATAGAATAAATATGCATCCAATAGTTTGAATTAGAACGTGTCATGTTGTAGTCCCAATCAGGGTAAAAGGGAGTTATAATCTTGAAATGGTTGATGAAGGGAATCAAACTTCCGACCTCATTGTTGTTTGTTATGTGTAATTGAATAACTTCTATTTAAATTTAATATTATTGTGTTGTTAGCGAAAGGATCGACGAGAAGGCTCAAACTCCTAACCTCTTCGACCACAACACCATGTTTTCATTGCCACACCACCACAATTCCATCAAGATATGAATCAAACATTATGTTGTTAAACTTATTCCTATATGAATCAAATAAACAATGCACTGGACTGGTCATTTAACCTTGTGACCTCTCCTTTATAAAATCAATGCTCTCGCCACTGGTCCATAACCTATGTGGATGCATAGAATTGTATTGTAACTCTTTTATGCCTATTTCAAAACTATGTGATGGAGAATTTGCGTAGAAATAGTCCTTCTTGAAAGCAGGAAGAGTGGGAGATCTCACTCCTAGCATTTTTTAAGCCTCCCTAAAGGACTGTAAGGAATTCTTCATGGAAAATTGGACTTCTAATTGATGTAATCACATTAAATGTGAATTTTAATGGATTGGTTTATCATTGTAAGCAGACCTAGATATGTATCCCAAAATGGGTGAACTCCGTTATCAATCCCTGCCTTATGCCTTTATGTTTGTTGTTCATTTTTCTCTTCATTTCGATTTCTTGAGCATAAATTAATATTTTTTAATTAAGTTTCAAGTTAATTTCTATTTACATTTAGTTAGAAATCAAGGGTTGTTTTCAAATCAAGTTTGGTATCAAAGCGAGTTTAATTGAGGATTTGCAAGTGTTGAATGTTAACAAGATCCAAGATCAAGTGTGGTAAATGATAGCTTGAAGAGTATAATATTGAAATTGGATCAAGGCGTGCATTCCTAGAGCAAGGAATGACTTCACCAAAAGAAGGGGATTATGCTAATCTGCATCCTTTTGGTAGTGATGAGGTGTTTTTCAAATCTTTCATGGAAATAAAGGCCGTGGTGGAAGAAATGTACAAGGATCGAAAGAAAGCCAAGGATGATAGTACATCAAAATCAATTGGTAAAGGTAAAGGAGTAAGAGGTGGTGTCGACCCTCCTGAAATTCATACATATCTTAGTCTTCTTCTTCTTCTTCTTCAAGTTATGTTTCCACTTCTAAGAAGAAAAAATATGTACAAGAAAAATCTAAATTTCCTTTGTTGAAACTTGATGTCAAATTCAATTTTCCTATGTATAATGGTGAAGTCAATGTAGAGAATCTAGATAACTAGCTTAAATAGATTGAAGTCTACTGCAAGATCCAAAAGATTATGGACGTGTATGTAAAAGTTTAGCTTTCTACTCTCTGTATGGGTGGAAAATCCTTGATATGGTCGGAGAGTAGGACGTGAATCTCATTGTTAGAGAGAAGGACACGAGGAAGATCATTCTTGGAGATTGCATCCAATGTTGAAGCCAAAATGGACCATAATAAAAGTTTAAGATCTTGGATCAGGATCTGAAGATGAATCTAAGGTGTCAACTATGAGTATCAACGGTATATTTTTTGTTTCTAATACTACTACATGTGCTTCTTCTTTAAAGGATAATGTTATCATTGATGAAAGAAAAATGAATGAATAGTTTCATATATGAGTCATCACAAAACACACTAAGATAGACACATTTGTTGGTAATGAATTGCAAGTCAATATTGTTTCAGAGCAAGTTGTTAAAATTTGGGATTGGAAACTAATCCTCATCCAAGACGATATTCTTTGGGTTGGGTTTGTGAGAATTCTAAGTTAAAGGTAACTAAGAAATGTAAATTAATATTTTCAATCACATCTAGTTTCATAGATGAGGTAGAGTTAGATGTGGCCTCACTTGACATTTGCATGATTTTTTTGGGAAGTCCATACTTGTATGACAAGAAGGCCATTTTCTTCAAGGAACAAAACATGTAGAATATTTTCAAGGATGGGATTGAATTCATTGTGATATCTCATTAGTTGAAGACTAGTTTGTTTAGCATTTCCATGATAGATGAAAAGACTTGTTAATATAGGTAAAAAATTATCTCTCATATCTATAAAATCTAAAGAAGAATGTGATCCTAAATCTGATGAAGTAGTTGAAGTTATGTCTAACTCTAATGAGATGTTTAGGTATTTACACAAAGTACATAATGAATACTTGTCGCATGAAAGTATACAAAATCTAGGCTTGCAGCCTATGGTTGATCCTTTGGTTATTGATGGTCCTATAAAGAAAAAAAAATAAACTATTCATTCATTCTCTTTTGCATCTATATACTCAATTTTGTTGCTAAATTTTCTACTAGTTATTGGGATATGGTTGGTAGATGTGACAATGAATGTATATGTTTGTGGAATTGAGGGAATGCTTAATTTTATTAGAAATGATATATTAGTGTTAGTATTTTTTTGTGATGGGATAGATGACCATTTACCAAGCAGGATGGATAAACTATATTGGACAAGTTAGGAAACACTTCCCTCACTTAATTTATAAATACCACAACCTTTTGGTGTTCCAAAATCTTCTCAGTGGGGAGGTTTGATCCAAGAGGATCCTCCTTATTGATCCACAATGAAGTTATCAAATGTATTTGAAAAAGTATCCATGATGTATGGCTCTTTGATATATTTTTGATGATGCTTGAATGGGATCAAACAGACGTCGTATGCAGAAGTTGTTGTGTTTTGAGTTTTGGGGCCAATAGGAAAAAATGTTGCAAGGGTTCCACGTGACATCTCCATAGACTAACATGTGGAAGTACATAATATATGGTTAGATGATGTGGAATCATTATATATGGACATGTGGAATCCATGTGGACAGTATAAAATGTATGGAAGGGTGATGTGATAGTAGGATACTGGCGTGGTGTGGTTGACTACACTGAATGGGATGATGATGTGGCATTGTATGAATGGTGACATGGAAACTGACTATGTGTTGACATGGTAGCTAATTGTGTGACATGTGGCAATATGGTTGTTGGAGACATTTACCACCATACACAATCTTTTTGGTCAAATTGGCCTAGTTAAACCACTATCCTAAGTATAATTGACATTAATTGACATCAGTGGAGCATTAATTGACATCATCCGGTCACACCCATGCCTACCTTCAGTCAAGGAGGCTAACTTAGCCTTCTCCTACATTCAGGGAGGCTAACTGGAGCACTCCGGGGGTGATCTGAGTGATATTAATGCACCTAATTGCTAACTGGTGGTTACAATCAGTTAAGGTGCCTCCTCTCATTAAATATATTATTTAACGATTATTTAATGAACTGGAGTCAACAGGTGCACCTCCACCAATTCTTATGTACAGTTCAACTTCAGTTAACCTCATCGGGGTTCCTTGGAGTCAGTGTAGCACTACCTCTTGATGGTTGGTGAGTTGTGACATGTGTTTGATCTCTTTTAGTTGAGACTCAGTCATTTATTGCACTTCGACTTCAGTTAGGGTTAGTTGAGTCAATTAGGGTTTTGGTCAGTGGTTAACTAAGTGTGAACCATGGCTTACAATCAGTTAAGCTAGACTCACTCATTCAATTCGAATGACCTCCTAAGGAATTCAAATTGTCTCTTCATTCATGCTTGTAGCATGTCATTGTAATTGTAATCATTCATTCTTTATGTGACTATTGAGCGGCTACTATTCCTGTAGACCGATTACACCATTTCATGAGTTATTTGTTGATTATTCTTTGATGAGATTGATTCTTTGTTCCTATATCAATAGAAAAGATTAATATGGTATCAGAGCTTACGGCGGGACGAAGCTCTATCTCTCAAAAACAAGCTTTTTGACAAATTTCTTGATGAAATTTGAGCAATAGCTCAAAAATCCAGCACTGCACCAGAAGCCAAGGCTTACCACTTAATACCCCAAGTAAAGAACTTTTTGATCAAGCTTACTTGATTGACTATGTTGGGTGTCATGAAATCCTAGAATGTGTAGGCTGTCCGACATTACATTTCCCTTTTTGTTTTGATTTTCAGGTTTCTACAGGTGAAGCATTCGCTTCAGCACATCCAGATGGCCTCCTCAATAGATCTCTTGACTCCATACAATTTCCACTCATGGAAAAGTGATATGGAGATTAAACTGCACCCCAAAGGACTTTTTAGAGTCACCATGGACACTGAAGTTGAGCTTGGATCTGCCATAGAAAAATCAAGATTCTTGAACAAGAAGGATGAAGCCTTCGGTTTCTTGTGCATTTCTATTTCCCGAGACCTTCTCTTCCATCTTATGGATTTGAAGAGTCTGAAAGAAATATGGGACAAATTGGAGACTCTATACAGAAAGCATGATGACTTGAGGTTTTACCAGCTCGAAAATGAACTCATGTCTCTCCAACCCTCCAACTTCGAGATTCTGAATGATTTCTTCACAAATTTCAAGCATACTGTTTTACTCTTGAAGCAATGCAAAGTGGAGAAGGAGGATGATCAGCTCATCCTTGCCATACTCTCCAAACTTGGGGCTGATTATTCAGTTTTTGTTTCTACATTCTGTGTGGGGAAGCTCACAACCCCTGGATGGAATATTCCTACACTCAATGCCTTCATTGAGTCCCTAACAAGTGAACATGACAAGCTTGTCCAGATGGGGATCATCCGATACTCCCGTGATCAAGCCCTCCATGTCTCAGGGCCCAAAGATCTGATGTGATTCCTCTCAAGAAGAGAGGTTGCTTCATCAAGCTTCTTCTTCATGCAGGCATGTCTGGGGTGGAATCCCTTCTTGCAATAAGAACACTTGACTTTTTCCTTGCCATTGTGCCCTTTTCCTTTGTTCTTCCTTGAGCTAGAAGACTCATCATGCTGCTGATTTTCAACTCTAGGTTTAGGAGCATCAAATTTAGTTTTTTTATTCTTTTGCTACTTTTTTCAGGTATTTCTTGTTTTTGGGGCAGCGGGGTCCGTCAAAAGTATGCTGAGTGGGTACTCGTTGGATGCGGAATTTAATTCCGCATCCAACGAGCTCTCCCGATCGAAATTTGAGTAAAAACACGGGGAGATATGTAAAAAATACAAACAAAAAAAGTAGTTTTTTTTTATGATACCTATCCCTAAATTTATATTAAAAAAGTTTTTAAGACCTATACAGTATTTCAAATTTAAAGCAATTTCATTGGCTAACACATGATGACATGGAATTTGAATAAAAGTTAAAAGGCCCATTTTGAGTTGAAATTTCCTCTAATGCTTTCAGAGTTTGATATTGGTAGTACTTTGTCCACTGTCCTCTTTTGTGACAATCAAAGTGCTATTAAGATATCCATGGATCCAGTTACCAGGCAGAGGAACAAGCATGTAGAGATCCACATGCACTATATCAAGGAGCTAGTGCATGACAGGACTATCATTCTGCAATACTGCCTGACTGATGAGCAGATTGCAGACATCTTCACCAAGAGATTTTCAAAAAAGAAGTTCAATTACCTGTGTTCACTGTTGGGGGTGAGTTCATCAAGGTGATTCAAACTACCTTCAGTGTTCAGCTTGAAAGGGGTTTTTTCCCACTGGTTTTTCTCTCTTTTCCTCACTTAGTTTGTTTTGAGCATTGTTTCAGTTTCAGCATTGTACAGGGTGACCTATGGACTTAGTTGTCGAGGCCCTAGCATTTTTATGCATCTATGTTTTCTAACTCTTCCTGAGTATAGCTTAAGGGGGGGTGTTGGAGACATTTACCACCATATACACTCTTTTTGGTCAAATTGGCCTAGTTAAACCACTATCCTAAGTATAATTGACATTAATTGACATCAGTGGAGCATTAATTGACATCATCCAGTCACACCCACGCCTACCTTCAGTCAAGGAGGCTAACTTAGCCTTATCCTACATTCGGGGAGGCTAACTAGAGCACTCCGGGGGTGATCTGAGTGATATTAATGCACCTAATTGATAAATGGTGGTTACAATTAGTTAAACAAGTCAGTTAAGGTGCCTCCTCTCATTAAATATATTATTTAATGAATTGGAGTCAACAGGGGCGCTTCCACCAACTTCTGATGTGCAGTTCAACTTCAGTTAACCTCATCGAGGTTCCTTGGAGTCAGTGTAGTGCTACCTCTTGATGGTTGGTGAGCTGTGACATGTGTTTGATCTCTTTCAGTTGAGACTCAGTCATTTATTGCACTCTGACTTCAGTTAGGATTAGTTGAGTCAATTAGGGTTTTGGTCAGTGGTTAACTAAGTGTGAACCATGGCTTACAGTCAGTTAAGCTAGACTCACTCATTCAATTCCAATGACCTCCTAAGGAATTCGAATTGTCTCTTCATTCATGCTTGTAGCATGTCATTGTAATTGTAATCATTCATTCTTTATGTGATTATTGAGCGGCTACTATT
>LPNX010028393.1:149626-169625 GCA_001517045.1 Pseudotsuga menziesii
GAAACACTACTAGAGGTTAACTACCACTTACTTCATGTGCATGCATCAGTTTGGGAGCCTCCTAGACCAATCCCTACATTTTAGAAGCCACTAGGAGTCCCGGCACAAACCTCCATCAGTTAGTTGGAGTTGGAACTAGTTAGTCTTAGTTAGATTCTAGTTACTTTCAGTTAGTTCACAATAAATTATCTAGCACTAGTTATGCATGGCTAATGCATGGCTGCATGTGGAGTAGGTGCCTTTTCCCACCTACCACACTAAGTTGCATTGAGTTAACTAGTTATTATTGATTGTATGAGTTGGTTGGACATCTGGGAGTTGATATGTTGGACTTCAATATTGATTGAGACACCATGAGTTAGCTAGTCAGTTAGGTACAGTCAGATCCAATTGGTAGATTCAAATTGCTCCCTAATGCATTTGAATTCTTCCATTATGCAAACTATTGTAACAAATAATTTAATTAATGACAATGATACTGTAAATTCCTGAGATACACTCATCCATTTCCTATGTGGTTTGTTTTGTTCAATTTGTATATTCGTTCTCCTTTTACTGCAATCATAATTCTGAGCTATTTACTTGAAGATCTACATGGCACTTCAATTCTAAAATGGTATCATAGCCTTCTCAGGAAGGTTTCATGTTTGCTTCTCTCCATTGAACATCAGAACCAGTTGGGTTTCCACAGAAGTCCCCTATGATGATTTGCTAACTCTGAATTTATTTAGAGTGGTGGAGAGGGCATGACAAACCTTGTAAAAATGTTCATGTCGAGAGGAAAAGCATGATTCTAATGGTTCAAATGTTTTAGTGTGTTTTGTAGTGAAAATCTACAGGTGCTACATAGCTTGTGTGAAGTTTTGTGATATTTCAGTCAGAGAATTATGGATTCTCAATCTCCTACACCACGGATCCTTACAACTTCCAATTATCTTGATTGGAGGATTGATTTGCAGTTGGCCTTGCGCAAGCATGGATACCTCAGGATAATACTTGGAAGGGAGTTGAGCCCCATCAACCAATTGAAAAGAACAAGTTTCTAAACTGTTGTGATGAAGCTTTCAGTTATCTATGCACTCATATATCCAGAGATCTCCTCTTCCACCTTGAATATTTGAGGACACCTAGAGAATCCTAGGAGAAGCTTGAGAATTTGTTTGGGAAACAAGATGAGCTTTGGGGACACCTCCTAGAGAATGAGCTAGTAGCCTTACATCCCAGCAATTTTTGAGACTATTGAGCAATTCTTTTCTAAATTCAAGTCTCTTGCACTTCAATGAAGACAGTGTGGAGTAGAAAGGAAGGATGAGCAAAATGTACTCTCCATTCTCAGCAAACTCGATCCTGAGTATTCTGTACTTGTTTCTATATTTCATTCCAAGCAGGAAAGCTTCCCCGATTGGAAAATTCCTTCATTAGATTCATTTTCTGAGTCCTTGTTCAAGGAGCAAGAAAATTTGATTCGAATAGGAGTCACCAATACCTCAAAATATCAATCTCTCCTAGTTACTGACTTTAGCAAAGCGCAAGCCAAAGGGAAATCAAAGAAGAAGAATCCTAAAGCAGTTGATTCGAAGCCTAAATAGAATCAACGGACTTCCGAAGGAGCCTTCGGCTCTAATAAAAAGAAGAAGTTCGAAAAGAAGTTATGTCTCTATTGTGAAAAGGGTTACCATATTGAAGATCATTGTATGAAGAAGCATATTGATCTAATTCCATCTCTTCTCAAGCAACATAACATTGCTCTCCCACAAGGAGCAAAGAATCCTGATGAAGAACCATAGACAAAATATGATGAAAGGTGCCATGCCTTGAAAGCTAGCCTTACACAGTCTACAACATACATAATTCATTCTAGATATTCCAATCACATGGTTGCTTCCAAACAATCCTTTGCTGCAATTACACTGCCAAAGGGACCTAACATTCACATGGGAGATGAATCTCAGATTCTAACAGAAGGAAGGGGATCAATTAGAAGCATGGTAAGTTCAAGAATTTCCTCTATGTTCCCTCCGTTGCTACTAAACTGGTGTTTGTTTATCATATGACTCATACAAGATCTCCCAAGAGAGTTGCATTTGATTCAGAGACAATTGAGATTACATAAAAATCCATTGGACAACTTATAGAGAAAGGTATTTCAAATCACTCTACCAAATCTTATGAGTTCTCACATTTCTTACATGTCTCTCCTCCTACGGATTT
The DNA here is from genome assembly GCA_001517045.1 of Pseudotsuga menziesii. Taxonomy (NCBI): domain Eukaryota; kingdom Viridiplantae; phylum Streptophyta; class Pinopsida; order Pinales; family Pinaceae; genus Pseudotsuga; species Pseudotsuga menziesii. The sequence goes on from LPNX010028393.1 coordinate 151,838, forward strand.
ATTGTCTCATGCTAACAACATTAGCAATATTTGGCATGAGAGATTTGGCCATCTCAATTTCAAATATCTGCAACAACTCCACAATGATAAAATGGTTGAAGGTTTTCCCTCCATCCAAACTTCCAATGGAGTATGTGTCGGTTGCTTGGTAGGTAAGCTTCCAGAAAAGAAGTATGATGTTGGGAAAACACATAGAGCCGCCTCTATACTTGATTTGATACATAGTGATGTAGTTGGACCTATTCCCACAAACTCCATTAATGTTTGCAAGAATTTCCTCACCTTTATTGATGATTGTTCTAGGTACTGCTGGATCTACTTCATGAAACAAAAATCAAAAGTTTTTGAGACTTTTAAATTTTTTAAGGCTATGGTTGAGAACAACTTCAAAAAGAATATCAAGTCAATAAGATCTGATAAAGGAGGAGAGTACATCAAAGGATATTTCCAGAGTTTCTGTGAATCGGGGGGGATTCGAATGGAACACTTAGATCCATACACACCACAGTAGAATGTGGTGGATGAGAGGAAGAAAAGATCACTGAAAGAGATGGAAACATGCCTTCTCCATGCCAAACATCTACCTCCTTCTCTTTGGGTCGAAGAAGCAAATTGTGCTTCATATTTGTAGAATAGAGTGCCCCACAAGTCAGTGGTTGGGGTCACTCCATTCAAAGCACTGCATGGGCATAAGCCCAATGTCTCTCATCTGAGAGTGTTTGGTTCCAAATCTTGGTCCAGAATACCACTTGACAATAGGAAGGCCTTCCAAGACCAAAGTAGCAAATGCATTATGCTGGGATATGCAAAAGATGCAAAAGCTTACAAAATGATGAAGGTTGCAACTAGAAGATGCTTCATTTAAAGGAGTGTCCAATTTGAAGAAGATCAACTGTATGAAACACCTCATGCAACACAGGAAGGTATAACTATTTCTCCACATATTTTTGATGATGATGATGTGCTATAGGTTTCAGATTCAGATGAAGAAGATCACATTCAACATGATCCTGTTATTAAGACTGAATCTCAAGAGATTCTATATCTAGATCTAGTGTCCATTCCTAATCAGAAGCCTAATCCTAGATGGGCTCAAAATCTCCTTGATGCAGCTACAAGTGGTGCTCGAAATATAGAAGATAGAATAAGAACAAGGTCCCAGTATCAGAATGAACATGTTTCACTATCTCTCACAGATTCGCTCCCAACAGAGTGGTGCAACAAATTTCAAGGTCGGTGCTACTTGATGATGGCGAATGATCAGCTACATGTACCACAAAAGTAGAAACTTGATCATTCCCTACCTTCACCATACATAAGAGACAAACATAGTCATCAGTTCAGAATTACATTGAGAGGTTCACTGATGGACCATCCTGTTGCATAGAGCTGCAAATTTGTAGTAGTGTTTTTTCTCAAGTTATTTTTCTGAGGAAGCTTCTTTCTTCTATAGATAGCTTGCAGTTTTCTATTTTTGGTTATTTTGAGGGGGGAGGGTTTCCCATGAGGTTTTCCCTTGTTTTTGTGGTTGTGTTAAGCAAAATTTTTTTAATGTCTTTTAGATTGTATTTGGGTGACCTATGGTCTTGTTACCGGGGCCCATAGTTGTATGTTATCAACCCAAATGGCACTTCTCCATCCGAGTGCCAACACTTCATATGTTGGTACACAAAAGGACACTTTTAGATTGAAGGTTTCCTAAACACTATAGATGGGCATGACATGAGATGCATTCACCATTCAACCAAATTTCCACTTTACCTTTCTATATGTTGATTTCCTTACGCGACTGACTCCACAGCAGCTCACGTACATACACGACTATGTTCTTTGACAACCCACGTACTGTACGCGACTATTCGCATTGCAACCCGCGTATAGATCTGTATGCAAGTTTCCCTTATAGAAACTCGCGTTTCATATGCGGGTTTCCAGTATCAATATCCGCGTAGACATCCATTCAACATTAAAAATAATAAAACACGATTAATGGAGATTTGTTGAGCCCTAATCATTAACTACCTCAACTGTCTCAACCTTCGAAACTGCTCTATTTCCCAAAGTATAAATAGAGGCCTTGGGTGGGGCATTAATCAATGATACTTGGAGAGCAAAGTTATGCTGGTGGTATATCTTCAGAAGTCTTTGGAGCAGCAGAACTCAGAATCCTTTGGTTGCATAGGATTCCTTATCTCAGGCGTTGGGTTGTACACTTATCTCATTCACTATTGTTAATAAAGAGAATTCTTCTTCCAAATTTGTGTTGAGTCTCTTTCATGTATCATGTTTGATGAATATCTTTGATTAAGCACTCTATATATTGTTCATATAACTTGTCATATATACATGTATAAGATTGTACTAGGAGAATTTACTCTTTACAGGTGAGGGAGGTGCAACCTTGAAAGCTTTGGAGAGAAGCAGAGCGGGAGAAGAGAAAGCTTGGATCAACTGTCGTTAATCGGGTGAGTTCAATATTTATTCATATTCCTTTTCTGTACTTTAAAGCTGATTGTCTACAAGTTTTAGAAGTACGTTGGTAACCCCAGACCCTAGGTTATAAGGGTGTTTATTCCTGAACAACAGAACTGGTGACTCCGCTGGGGAACCCATACTGCTATGGGTTATTTCTATTGACCCTTGCCCAGTATTTGCCTTTATTCTGTGTGTGGTATCCTATCTTGGTTCATGCTTAGAGTGGTGTTTGAAGAACTTGAAAATTTCTCTTTTTATTAGAAATTTTTACACCTGTACATGGGTTGCTCTTGCATACAGTCGCGTACAGAGGCTTGCGTATGCGGGTTGCTCTCTAGGATAGTTGCATACAGTATGCGGGTTTCCCTTGTACATAGTCGTGTACAAGACTGAGCATTGAAATTTTTGGGTTAGGGTTTGCTTGTCCCTGTCCCTCCATAAAGTTTGTTTGCTGGTTGGTCTTCCTTATAATCATTGCACTGTGAGTTTGCTGACCTTATTAGCCACACCTTGTGCTTTCTTGTGAAGTCCTTGAGTTCTTATTGTTTGGATTGTTTTCTGTTAGCAACTTGAAGTGGATTTGCCTGTTTGGGTTATAGGTTCAAGTGTTAGTTGTCTGAATAAGTGATCAGGGTTCTAGACGTTGTATATCCCATTCTATTTTCAGATAGTTTTTGGTTTGTCACTTGCCTTTGTTTGATCTTAGTGATTTCTTTTCATTGTGTCCGCCCAAGCTAGGGTTCCAAGTCTTCCTTAGGTGGTTGATCTTTGGTGTTATTAATCTGTTTACATCAGTTTGTGTACTTTATACAGTTAGTTTAATTCAAGCATACTCAAGTTTTGTGCATTTAGGTACATAGTAGTCTTTGAGCATTTTAAAAAGTGAAAAGAAAACATTTAGAAGCTCTTGCACTTGATTTGCATACAATAGTTTTATTTTCAGTTTTTAAAATATAATCTCAAAAAACTACAAAAATATAGTCTTAGTGTTGTCTTTATCGTTGCATTTTCATCAATTTACATTTACAAAAAGAAAAGAAGCTTGTTTTTTTTTAGTGATATTTTTCCTTGGGAGCATACACCTTGCTTTTTATATTTCTTATAGAGTCAAAAACATCATAGTATTTCACTCCACTTGCCTTTTAAGTAAAAAATATCACTTAAAATGAACGCAATAATTAAAATCTATTAGTAATTTTTATTTTTTAGGGCCATACACCTACTAGCTTAGGCTAGACTTGTGGGATAGGAAGTGTAAACTTCCCATAAGTATTAAAATTCATAGATAGTGGACCAATCAATAGGTAAACCCTTCTCTTTATCGATAGTATCTAGGAAGCTCCTCTCAAACGGAGTCAAGCACGAGGCCACGCAGAGGCATTGGACTGAGGAGATAACCCTTTGATTCCTTGTCGAAACGTAAATCAAGATTTTTATGCATATGGGGATTCTGTCCTAGACAGAGTTTCGGGCTCAGCTACCCTACCCATGTGTATGAATCAGGCTTGTGACTGTCCCCCCAGACTATTGGTATAGTTAAGGTATCCTCTAGTCTCTTGACATCTAGGGTTCATAAATAGGTCAACCGGAAGGCTATTTCTGGTTCACCTTGGACGGGCTTGGAAGGTAACCCTTGTTGAAAGTGTAGGAGGGTGGTGGGTGATTCCTCTGCTTGTGCCTAATAACCTCTTCAAGGATGCCAAGTAACTATTATTCAACTTTCTTTGGGAAAGCATATCTTTTACCCTTGCTGACTGTTGAGACTTTAGGATTTTTTCATAGTGATTTCTCTATGGTTTGTTTGTGTTTAGCTGACCTTAGGGTTTGAATTGTCAAATTTACAATCATGGAGGACCAACCTATTAGAAGGTGATGAAGGTTGCAAAACCTTCCTCCTCTCATCACATTGGAACCTCCACCTCCACCTCAAAGGCAGAGATTGGACACAGACGGTTCATTTGAACCGATAGGAGTAAGTGAAGTTCCGGGTGAACCAGAACTTAGGGAAAACCATTTTGATTTTAACATAGTTGAGATAGAAGACTTGCAGGTTGACGAGTTTGCAAAGAATTTTAATACACCCTTGACTGACTTAAATGATCCTGTGATCATCCAGGTTCAACCTTTTGATTCACTTGTGTTAGGTGTCCCTATGGGCAAGATAATGTCTACTGCAGGAGAAAGCTCTTTTGTTTTCACCTCAGCCACTACGGCTGAAGGGGTACTACCTCCCCCAGTAAGTGCCCCTAGATCTAGTATACCTATTACGCCCTTAACTCCAGTGAGCCGGGTGGTTCAAAAACTGGTTCCCACAATCCTGGTAGGCGCATCTGGTGGCATGGTTACTGGGATTCCTAGTATACCTACTGTTCCTTCCTCCTTCACACACACTGCCCAGAGCGGTCCGGTAGGATCCTCGGCTTTTGTACAAGGATTTCCTTGGAATGGGGGGCATATTCCCCCATCCACTCCATACGTAGGCCCATCACCCTCTTGTGTAGGAGTGTAGTTTGGAAACACTACCTCTTATGGGAAAGGTTTCCAAACTCTGATCTCGGCCCCTTTCACGAGCTTTCCATGTTCGTTGTTTAGCGGAGGAATACCTTCTCCTGTTTTTTAAACCCCAGTTTCAACTGGGGTGGCCGAAACCTCTTATATTGCACCTCCCACCCATAATCCTATGGCTTATAGATGGAATCCATTCCAAATTAACTCATCCACTTCGCAATCGGTGGCAGGGGGCAACCCCACCTTCACCTATGGGAATTTGGGGGCAAGTCCCTCTAATCCCCATTCTGGCACTTTTAGTGCTTCGGTTCGACCTAAGCTTCAGTTCCTGGCAACGTTAAACTTTCCAGATTTGTCTAAATTGATGAATGACCCAGTGAGGCATGATCCCTCTAGCCACCTGTCCCCACCAAATTGCCATCAGACATCCCAAAATTCGAAGGCAAAGTTGGTGAAGATCCTAGGGCTCATGCCACAACTTTTCATTTATGGTGTTCTTCTAATTCATTGAATGAAGATTCAATTAGTTTGAGGCTGTTCCAAAGAACCTTAACGAGTACTACAACAAAATGGTACATTGAGTTCCCCTCTGCTGCGTTCAGTAGTTTTTGGGACTTGGCTGATGCATTCCTTAGCCACTTTCAGCTTCCGGTCCGATATGATTTTGGAACGGACTTGTTATCTACCTTTAGGTAGAACAAGGCTACCCACATCTCAGATCACATCCAAGAGTGGAGGAGGCAGAAGAGCCTTATTAAAGCCATTATTCCTCCTGAGTTCTTACTAGAATGGTTCCTTAAATCATTATTGCCTTATATATCTAAGGACGTATCTACTTGAGGAGTGACGAATGAGGAAGAAGCTATCCTCAGGGCCCAACAATTGGATTTGATTTATTCTCAATCTGGGATCTTATATGAGATTATTCCTGAGGCACCGAGGCCTACCCACGATGCAGAGAAACCTAAGCCTGGACCCCATGCCAATGGTGTGGTTGGGTCCGTAAACTCTCCCACTGTAGAATCTTTGGACAAACAACTCCATTAGCTATTCATCAAACATTCTATGATGGAGGAAGAAAAGGATTCCCCCTCACCCCAAAATGCAAATGTTTTTACACAGACCTATCAGAAGGGGGATCAATAGCCCGGTGGGAAGAAGAAGAGAGGAAAGAAAGGGGAGGGAAATCAAAACAAGCATAAACCCACAAATAGTGCTGATGGGGGGAAGAACGAAAAGAAAAAGGTGAAATTCCTGTGTAAGTTGTGCCATGAGGATCACCTCACCCATCTTTGTGCCCTTATGGAACAAGCCCAAAAGATGCTAAAAGTTCAACAACCGGTTGTCTTGAAGGATCCATTTCTCCAAGGGCAGAATTCTGCTTCAGCTTCTAATGTAGCGGGGGACACTCTAAATGCCCCTGACCCCAATTATATCAACATGGTTTGATCTTTGACTTTGATACATACTAGGAATAAAAACTATGAAAAATAGACTTCTGAGAAGGGTAAGTATATAGGTGAAACTTCTAACCCTCTCACTATCAAGAAGCCCGCTGAAACTATGCCTAAGATACTGAAAGGTGTCTTTAAGAAGACCTTGCATAACCCTAATGCTAGAGCTGCTTCAAACTACTCTGTGGTTGAAGACTTGTCCCAAACCCCTTGTGCAATGTTAGCTTTAGAGGTGTTATAGAGCTGTCCCGCCCAACAGGATGCACTCTTAGTAGCTTTAGGCAGCATGGACTCATCGAGTCTCATGGTGAAATTTTACTTGTCTAATGTTAAAATTCGCCTGCCTTACCATGTAGCCTTATCAATAGATGTCATCCATGGTGGAAAGACCATTGGAAGGGAAGTTGTTGATGAGGGTGCTTCTACATGCGTTATGTCCTTGCCATGTTGGAAAGCTCTTGAATCCCCAGAGCTGGTCTCGTCAAACACTCTGCTTACTGCTTTCGATGAAAGGTCATTCCGTCCGCATGGTATCCTACCAGCTTTTGAAATTAAGCTGGCAGGGAAATCAGTGTCTGTTGAGGTGTAAGTGATTGATGCACCTTTGGACTATAATTTTCTTTTGGGAAGAAGATGGACTTATTCCATGTCTACTATTGCATCAGCTGTCTTTCAAGTGGTAGTGTTTCCACATGAAGGGAAGTTGGTTACTGTTGACCAACTCAATTTTACTCGGAAAGGACACATGGAGTCTAATGAGTCCACTGTACCATTGGTTGATCAGGTGAAACCTGCTACTGATATCTTGGGGGATGGAATGTACGCATCATTGATGGGAACATTTGATCTTCTAGCCCCGATTAACTATATAGGTTCTACTAGTGTGGGGAAGTCCATAGCCATGGTTGTTGATAGGACTGATCCTTGGGTTCTACCTTCCCCCCATGAACCATAAGTTCCCTTATCGACAGTGGAAGTGGCTTACCAAGATATCACTCAAACCATTGTTGAGCCCGTTCCAGACCCTCTCACAGTCTCAAAGGACCGGGAAGAGGTCTATTTGCTTGCTTGGGAAGAAAACTCTTTGCATTCTATGAATTGTTTAGATATGGTTTTACCTTCGAATGAAGCCATTCTGGAGGCCATGTGCAAATGTGATAAGATCTGCGAAGATCTTCATCATCGATCCTATTTTCTTCCAGAGCTAAGTAGGATAGAGAATCAAGAGTTTCATATGAGACTGGTAGACGATGTTGATATACCCATCAATCCCTTACCAAGGGAAGGAATGTTTGCTGAGGGGAATATGGCAAATATTTCCACTACTATCCCTATCAACATCTTTGTAAATCCTGACATTGTGGAAAATATACATATCGGTGCAAACTGCTCTCCTGAGAAGATTGTAATCTATACGTCCTTGTTCAAGGAGTTTCGCAACGTTTTTGCCTGGTCATATGAGGAGATGCCAAGCATTGATCTATCGATAGTTGAGCACGAGATCCGAACATAACCTGATGCTAAACTTGTTCGAAAAAAGTTAAGACCTGTTAACCCGCATAAAGAGGCGGCTGTGAAGGCTAAAGTTGAAAAACTGTTGAAAGCCGGTTTTATTTATCCCATATCCTTGACGGAATGGGTATCCAACCCTGTTCCTATTGATAAGAATCAAGGGACCATACACGTTTGTACTGACTTTCAAGATTTGAACAAAGCCTGTCCTAAGGACAACTATCCCATGCCATTCATAGATCAAATTATTGATGCTTGTGCAGGAAGTGAATTTTTTTCGTTTATGGATGATTTCTCCGGATATAATCAAATTCAAATAAAACTGGAAGACCAACATAAAACTGCTTTCATTTGTCCTTGGGGTACCTCCGCGTACAAAAAAATTCCTTTTGGATTGAAAAATGTTGGGGCAACCTCTCAACAGGCAATGAACTTTTCCTTCCATGATATCAAATCCATTGTCGAACCTTACCTTGATGATCTTCCTGCACATTCTTATAAGAGGATTAACCATCCAGATCACCTAAGGTTGATTTTTTAGAAATGCAGATAATATAAGATCCACCCGAATCCCCACAAGTACGTGTTATGTTTCGAGTCAGGGAGACTCCTCAGATTCATTGTTTCTAATAGAGGCATTCAGGTGGATTCGTTAAAACGTAGAGGCTATTGTAAATCTGCCTCCTCCTCGTTCTATCAGGCAACTTCAGAGCCTGTAGGGAAAGTCCAATTTTCTTCGACATTTCATTGTAAACTATGCCAATATTACCAAGGGTTTCATGTGCCTACTAAAATAGGACACCCCATTTGTATGGGATGAAACTGCACAACTCGCTTTCGAGGCATTGAAAAAAGCTTTGTTGTCGGCACCTTTACTGCATCCGCTAGATTAATCTAGGGATTTTATATTGTATCTGGCCGCATCCGAGTCGACCATTGGGGTAGTCCTGGTCCAGAAGGACAATAAGTTCAAGGAGCATGTCATTTACTATCTTAGCCATGCTTTAGCCGGACCTGAACTCAGGTACTCCCACATCGAGAAATTGGCCTCAACAGCTGTCTATTCTGTTCAGAGGTTACGTCACTACATTTTACTAAGGACTACAACTGTAGTGGAAAATGTTAATCCTTTTCAATATGTTTTGTCCCGACAGATTGTTGGGGGCAAATTTAACAAATGGATAGTCATTCTCCAAGAGTTTGACTTGGATTTCCAGTTCGCTAAATCTAAAAAATCCTTAGTTTTTGCTGAGCATATAGAAAAATTTCCAACAGAAGAAGATGTAGTCATTGAAGAAGACTCATTCCCAGATGAGCATATCTTCTTGATATCCACCTCTGATCCCTGGTACAGAGATATACTTATATATCTCCAGACTTTGAAGTATCCTGCAGCTTCTTCGCGAGAGGAACGACGTAAACTACACCTTCATGCTAAGAACTACCTCATCATAGGAGATACTTTATATCGTAGGGGGGTAGATTCCATTTTTCGTCGATGTCTTACCCATGAGGAAGCAGAGATTGTCCTGAATGATGCCCATAGTGGAGCATGTGGGGGTCATTTATCTGGGTTAGCAACAGCCCAGAAGATACTACGTGCCAGTTATTTTTGGCCCACAATATTCAAGGATTGTGTGGAAGCCGTGAAGCGTTGTCATCCTTGTCAGCTTTACACCAGGAAGATGCGGTCACATCCCACTCCGTTATTTCCCGTTGTCTCGGTGGCCCCCTTCATGTAGTGGGGGATTGATTACATGATGTGTAATCCAGCCTCGGCTGGGGGGCACAAATATATCATTGTCGCTGTAGACTATTTTACACATTTGCACATGCACAAAAGGCGTATCCAGATAGGTGGAACACCCACCACAAACTCATGCATGATGGCTGGGATGTGCTCAATCCGTAAGGTGGGTACCCTCTAGGTAAGCCTGGCTAGATTCCCCTCAAGAACCCTAATCATCCCCTGGTCTTCTCCCAAGACAGGATGCACATACATGCATGGATGCCCTTCAAGGGGAACTGGTCCAATATCTGCATTTTGACATGTTTATAGGATTAGAACTCTTATACATATGTATATATCTCTATATTTAAAATTCATAAAAATTTTAAAAACTTAAAAATAAAAATTACCTAACTCTCCCCATGCTCCCCCTGGAGGGAGGACGAGGTCTGGATCACCACGGAAATCCATCCCAGCATATGGAAACTACTCCAGTGCTGGCAACTGTCACTCCCACCAAAAGTAGAAGTCATCATCATAAACACTCTGCATTGAGCCACCACCTCCCTAGCGGAGGAATATATCTCCCCATCTACTCAGCCTAGGCTGACGAGGAGAACAAACTAGTAAGGGTACTGCAGGGCTCAATCCCGGCACTCTCTCAAATAAGAAGGCTACTAGTATGCTAGAATATCTAAAATTCTTTCTCCTTCCTCTCTTGCAGTCAGAGAGTTGTTTCCTCATAGTCGGGATCACTCCCGAGCACCAATCATATAGGCCCCCATACATACAATCCACTACTAGTCTCATCTGGTTCTGTGTAGCAAGGTGAAGAGAAGATGATCCCGCAACCCTCACTATGGTACTTGTCAATACATGTAGAGGAAGATCACGTATGTGTACAATAGGGATGCAACTCCCTCTCTTTTGTGTTCCTGGTGCACAGTATATGTCAATGTAGTTTTGGACACTTAGAGGGTCACTGCCTCTGCCGATGCCTTCCAAGTTGACTGGAGCTCCCCATCGTGATAGATCGAAAATGAAATAGATATCCTCTAAATTAATCTCCAAGGACTCACCTTGAAGGTCAAACATGCCCAAATCATGATCCCAGTAATTTATCATGAACTCTAGCAAGCAAACATTGGCCCGCATAGGTGATGTACATAAAAACTTTAACAACACACTTGAACACTTGAACGCAAAACATTCACGGTGGGGGAATCTTGGAGTGCTTCTTGATCCATATATTCATGTTCACGCTCCCTCCACTCAAGCACCATCTTCAAACCTAGTAAAACAAGCATTGCAAACCTTTAGTTTCATGTAAAATTTCAAAAATTTGACATTACATGCTTTTTATCCACCTCATGCAGCGTACGCTTACCCACATACAGAACGCATGTACACGAGTTTCAACATAGAGAACCCGCGTACACAGCGTTCCTTTGTTGAGGGTGCTCAAAAATAAAAAATCTAGGCTCAATTTTGAAATTTGCTAGGATGAAATTGAAGAGCTTGGGGTGTAGTCTTACCTGACAGTTGCGGATTTGGAATTGGTCCACTGGATTGTCCAAACTGAGCAACTGAAGGTAGAGGTGAAAACTTGTCTTTTATGGCTAAAAATCCAAATGGTGAGTTTTATTTATGTTTTTGAACTATTTATAGAAATTATATTTCTCAAGTGGGTTTTTTCCCTATAGTTCATAATTCATTAAACTAATACCATATCTTTTTTCCTTGTAACAGGTTTATCTTCGTTCTAAGGTGTTTTTTGCTCATATAGGATGGTTTTTCATTGTTTCACATGCATTTTGCATCTATACCTACTCCATCTTATACTTAGTAATCAACATTTTAAACCACGGACTATGGTATTTTTAACCATTATCTCCTTGTCTTTACCATTGTTCTTCCGTGGATAGGGCCTTCCTCTAATGAGTATCCCCATTTAGAACCTATGGTGTCTTTCGATACTCATGCTGCAGCTGTCTTAGGTACAGGGGAATCCTTTTAGCTATTTTTCACACCAAATGGAGCCTCATTTTGGTCTCTTTTTACAAGCTATCCCTTTATAGAACTCCCCTCCCTTATGGAGTTTCTTTAGGCCCAGGTCTGACTCCTTAAAACAAGACTTGACTGCCGATTTAACTTGTCCGTTCAAGCTCGTTAAGAATATGTGAATGGGCATCCGCATTGGTGGTAGTTTATCTCTTTCTCGGACCATGCAGAATAATACGAGAAAGGATCACTCTCTTTTCTACAGAATTGAGAAGAGTATTCTCAAGCATAGGTTTATCACTTTTTCGGACTTGAGTGACTAAATTTATGGAAAAGGAACACCCGGTATGAGCTCAGTTTTCTCTTTTTCGTGCTCTAGACCTAAACATGAAAAAGATTATGAGTATACTTTATGTCTTTGTCATGCTTGTTAAACACTAAGAACAAGGCATCAAGTTTATTGTTGTAAGCCCCATTTCTCGTACTCAAATGGATCTTTCCTAGTGATCTTGCTTTCCTTCACACTCGTAAAAATTAAGCTATATGCTGCTCTCGAAGGAGCATTGGGTAGGTGGTAATTTAACTTTTTTTGAACCTCCTTGACTAAGTACGAAAAAGGTTCACCTTTTCTTCTACAGAAGTTAAGAGAGTTCTTTTGTGGTATGTTTTATACTTTTCCGGCCTCAGGAGACTAAATTGAACGAAAAAGCACCCCCTTGGAGTCTTCTTTGGAGTTTTCAGACTCTCTGAATGTGAAAACACCAACTGAGCATGTACTAGTTCAGGCTCATTAAATCCACGAATGAGTGACACTATCAAGCAATATTCCCTTTTCTCTTCAAGCTTGTTAAAAAAGAAGAGAAATCTGAGTTGACTTTCCTGGACTTGTTAAAATTTAACAGGGAAGGTAAGGAAGAAGTTTTCTTTTGGTTTTTAGTTAGTGGCAACATGTCATCCTTGAACATAGCACTTTCTATTTTTTCCGATACTCATGTCTCAGTGTTCACTTTCAGTTCAACTATTACTTCAAGTTTTTTTTACTCCTCCTCTTGTTAGTTCTACCTGGGGAATCTGATCATGTCTCCTACATGACAGATAAGTCTAGTTGTTCTATCTATAAATTTAAAAGCTGCCTTGGGTCATCTCAGTGTCATGCTCACTGTTCAAGGATTTAACTCAATATCTGATCTATATCCTGATCCCATCATTGTTGTATCTGTTATCACTTGCGTCGCCCTGCCGTTACCCAGTTCCTAGTAACTCTTGTGATCCGTTGGAGGATCTATTTCCTTCCTTATCACAGTATGGTTCCACATCAGCACTTCTTGACAACGAAGATCTAGAGTTTTGACGATTGTACCTCAGGATTCACTTTCATTATTGGTGAATTCCTCTTCTTCAATTGTTAATTATCACCTATTGATCGACAATCTATTGAATCTGCTCCATGTTCGACTCCAATAACATCTATTCACATGGCTTGGATTGTACTGGTTCTTTGGGATATTTTATGAAGACCTTAGTTTCTTATCTATGGACTAAGTTGCGCAAGAACATGTTGTACCTATTTACACAGCTTCCAGATCTTTGAAGACTCATCATTATTGTATATTGTGGCTTCACTCCACCTTTGTAATATACGTGGTCTTGTACCCGTATTATATGATGTACTCAAACTTTTTAAAGGAGCTAGTGTTCAAGTATATTGAACATAGCATCCTCAGATATGACTTTGTATATGACATTATTATGTATTTGTTTCAGGTACTACCTCTCCTCCATTGGATTTTTGAGTTCTCCAAAGATAATGATTATAATGTATTTCAGCCATCGCTTCCCTCTGACCTCACACATTAGGGGGCATCTATTATCAGCCCAAATGGAACTTCTCCGTCCGAGTTCCGACACTTCATATGTTGGTACACAAAAGGACACTTTTGGATTGAAGGTTTCCTAAACACTATAGATGGGAATGCCATGAGATGCATTCACCATTCAACCAACTTGCCATTTTACCTTTCTATATGTTGATTATCGTACGCGATTATCTCCACAGCAACTCGCGTACATACGTGACTATCTTCTTTGACAACCCGCGTACTGTACGCGACTATTCTCATTGCAACCCACGTACAGATATGTATGCGGGTTTCCCTTATAGCAACTCGTGTGTCATACGCGGGTTTCCAGTATCAATACTCGCATACACATCCATTCGACATTAAAAATAATAAAACACGATTAATGGAGATTTGTTGAGCCCTAATCATTAACTATCTCAACTGTCTCAACCTCCTCAACCTTTGAAACTGCTCTATTTCCCAAAGTATAAATAGAGGCCTTGGGGCATTAATCAATGATACTTGGAGAGCAAAGTTATGCTGGTGGTATATCTTCAGAAGTCTTTGGAGCAGCAAAACTCAGAATCATTTGGTTGCAGAGGAGTCCTTGTCTCAGGCGTTGGGTTGTACACTTATCTCATTCACTATTGTTAATAAAGAGAATTCTTCTTCTTCCAGTTGGTAGATTCGAATTGCTCCCTAATGCATTCAAATTCTTCCATTATGTAAACTATTGTAAGATCGGATTTAATTAATGACAATGATATTTTAAATTCCTGAGCTACACTCATCTGTTTCCTGCGTGGTTTGTATTGTTCAGTTTGTATATTCATTCTCCTTTTATTGCAATCATAATTCAGAACTATCTGCTTGAAGATCTAAATGGCACTTCAATTCTAATAAAAACCGTCACCCCACATTTATTGGTTGTGAGTTGAACTATTCTTGAAACAAAAAACCCTCATATCCACATTGATTAGTTATGGATTTAACTTGTTTTAACAACATAAAAAACCATATTTTATAGGACATATAAATTCTTGATTAGATCCTTGATTGGATCCTCAACTAAGGTACCAAAGCACGAACTTAACTTTACCAGTGCAATTTAGCATACACTACTTGTAGCAGAAGCACTATAAAACATAAGTATTTTGCAATAAATATTCATTGTATAAAATAATATTTGATAATGAATGAATTTTTGTTTATTACAAAGTTCTTGTGATCATATACCTTTATAGGCATTCACTATCCAAAAAGTGAACATGTGTGTCCTTTGACTCTTCATTAAATGATAAACTTATTAATTATTAGTGATATTTATTAATATGAATAATGTTTATTTATTTATTATTGTTTGTAACACTAACCATGCAAACTCCTACCAAAAATATTGAATGTGTAGTACAGATTTAACCATTCATGGTTTCAACCTTGGTGCTTAATTTTTTTCTACATACTTTGTGTAGTTTAGTTTGGAACCTTAGCATGAACCAATATTAGAACAATCAATTTGGAGACCTAACTCTCACGAAGTATAAACTACAATTCTTTTAAAGAAACAAACCTAGTAGAATTAATAATCTCACTAGCACGTATAATTAGCGCACATTCCCAAAGACCTTTGTTGTAATTTTACAAGGTCTCTTGGGTTTGTAATTATGGCCCTTCATTTCCATTCACAACATCTTTGTAGAGAATGTCAATGCCTTCATTTCCTTTCCTAATGCATTCCTTCCCAACAAGGGTATCGTCCACTAAAAAGTTGAAGCTTGTAATCCCTCACTTAGTCACATAAGTTATGGAGGATATAATTTAAACTACAATACCCATATTGGCCTACTACTTGCAACTATCCAAGCTAGAAGTCTCTAGTTGAGTGCAGGTCTAGTTGAGATCAAGTTAAATCCAAAACAAATAAATAGATTACTACGAAGAAACCTTGATATACCTCTTTTAGTTACAGGGTACTTCCATGGGTTAAGAAAGGAGGCAATTTCATTACAGTTTCAATGATTCAAGCATTACCATGTTCCATATGGTATAGTGATCGTGATAAGAAGAGTATCTTAGGGTGGTTGAGTGGTAAAGTATTTTTGACAAGCATCACCATGTAACCTGCTGGCCTGAGTGAGAAAAACGGTATGCTACATAAACAAGGTTAAGAGGTGTAATATTATCATTTTGATCAAAATCCTCATTTCTATAGAAAATTATACTTATTGTCGTTTTTGCTTAGTTGATTAAAGAAACTACAAAGAGATATGAGAAAGGAATTGATCATGATTTTGAACTAGTATTTATAAGCAAGAACCAAATATTATGTCTTACATTCCTTAATAACTAGAGATTGTTCCCTTAACTCAACAAGAACCAAATTCTACACCCTTTGATTAGTCTAAATCATATTATTCACCATCCACATGTCGACAATAATGATATCCTAATCATAGTGATATGAGTTGTTATTGCGCTCCATCTAGTGATCAAAATTCTTATCACCATACATATTAGTATGATAATAGTTATTTTTATAGATCAACAATTAAGAATCATAATTAGTTGAATTTTGGATAAACGCCACTATCAAAGCTAATTGTGGTCAATTTTATGGTTAGTCATGGTGACATTTGAAATTTAGTTTAAGGAGATATTTGTTGGACACATAGAGCACACTGAGAGGGGAGGGGGTGAACAATGTGTATGGATTTTATTACTTTTTCAAATTTAATAAGAATCAACATATTATTTAATATTATGCATAGTACATTATTATCATTATATCAACAATTATAGTTCATCATCACATGAACTATAAAGCAGTTTCGAAGGTTGAGGAGGTTGAGATAGTTGAGATAGTTAATGATTAGGGCTCAACAAATCTCCATTAATCGTGTTTTATTATTTTTAATGTCGAATGGATGTGTACACGACTATTGATACTGGAAACCCGCGTATGACACATGAGTTGCTATAAGGGAAACCCGCGTACATATCTGTATGTGGGTTGCAATGAGAATAGTCGCATACAGTACGCGGGTTGTCAAAGAAGATAGTCGCGTATGTACGCGAGTTGCTGTGGAGATAGTCGCGTATGACAATCAACATATAGAAAGGTAAAATGGCAAGTTGGTTGAATGGTGAATGCATCTCATGGCATGCCCATCTATAGTGTTTAGGAAACCTTCAATCCAAAAGTGTCCTTTTGTGTACCAACATATGAAGTGTCGGCACTCGGACGGAGAAGTTCCATTTGGGTTGATAATAGATGCCCCCTAATGTGTGAGGTCAGAGGGAAGCGATGGCCGAAATACATTATAATAATTATCTTTGGAGAACTCAGAAATCCAATGGAGGAGAGGTAGTACCTGAAACAAATACATAATAATGGCATATACAAAGTCATATCTGAGGATGCTATGTTCAATATACTGGAACACTAGCTCCTTTACAAAGTTTGAGTACATCATATAATACGGGTACAAGACCACATATATTACAAAGGTGGAGAGAAGCCACAATATACAATAATGATGAGTCTTCAAAGATCTGGAAGCTATGTAAATAGGTACAACATGTTCTTGCGCAACTTAGTCCATAGATAAGAAACTAAGGTCTTCATAAAAAATCCCAAAGAACCAGTACAATCCAAACCATGTGAATAGATGTTATTGGAGTCGAACATGGATCAGATTCAACAGATTGTCGATCAATAGGTGATAATTAACAACTGAAGCAGAGGAATTCACCAATAATGAAAGTGAATCCTGAGGTACAATCATCAAAACTCTAGATCTTCGTCGTCAGGAAGTGCTGAAGCGGAACCATACTGTGATAAGGAAGGAAATAGATCCTCCAATGGATCACAAGAGTGACTAGGAACTGGGTAACGGAAGGGCGGCGCACGTGATAACATATACGACAATGATGGGATCAGGATATAGATCAGATATTGATTTAAATCCTTGAACAGTGAGCATGACACTGAGATGACCCAAGGCAGCTTTTAAATTTATAGATAGAACAACTAGAAAGAAATTAAATTTCTAGACTATGTTTTTCCACACCTGGAAACCAGGTCATACTCTAGCACAGATAGAATGTTTTAAATAAATGAAATAACCCTTAAGAAGAATGAAAATAGTAGATATGATTTGTATCTGTAGGTAAACAGAGTAAATTTTATTTCAGTGTTTAAAATGCAATAAAATAGCAGTGTTATGTTTGTTTATATTTACTGTTTTACTTAGTTTAACTAAATGAAA
>LPNX010028393.1:169785-180314 GCA_001517045.1 Pseudotsuga menziesii
ATAGTAAATTACACTAGCATTGCAATAATAGTATACAGATAGGAAATAAAAGTTTATATAGGAGATAATAACTAATCTTCAAGAAAGAATATAAACAAGTTATTAACCAAACAATTTTCTTCTTTTAATTAATAACTTAATCTTAACTATTACCTAATAAAAACCAACTTAGGGTTTTGTTAATAAACCCTTTATATATGAGAAATTAACAGAGTTCTAGAGTTAACTTTCTATTTTATACAAAGCTCCAAATAGTTTCAAATTATAAAGTAGTAAATAAAAATAAATGTGAATATAAATAATAAACGAAATAAAACTAAGAATTACATATATAGGAGCTAATTATTTAAAAAAAAACAAACAAGTTTAGAACCTGTGAAAGAAAAACCTGAGGGTCGAAACCCCTTCAACTAATTTATCTAATTAGAAATTAACCTGTATAAGTTATAACCAGTTACATTGTTAACTCTGTAACAAACTAATCAAGAAAGCTACAATTCATGCTTTGGACTGCTTACAGTCTTTTTCTGAAAATAAACATCTTTTATAAACAGTTAAAATAAAAACATAATTTACAGGTTAACGAAACCATAACAACACAAGACAGAGCTCAAAGATTAACAAAGTCTTTCTTTATAAAACCAAATGTATTACATTATCAAGTCGTAAGGCTAAATCCTTAACTAGAAACCAAATACATATCACGGCTCAAGAGCCAGTATTACCCAGCTTAAATAGCAAGGGTTTTTAAAGTAAACCGGAGTAACCTCATACTAAAACTTTTAACTAACAAAGAAACCGAAAACAGGCTTCCAAGAACTGTGTTTTTCCTTGCAACAACCCTCATCGCAAGTAGGGAAAAACCCACTTTGAACCAGGGCTTACCGATTGGGGCCACGAGTTCACTGAAGCTAGTAGTTGTATTTATTTTCCACTGAAGGTTGAGCCGTTCCAGGTCCCTGCAAAGAGTACAAGACCAAGCTTTAGATTAAGACTCGGCTCACAAAGTAAAACCCTAACTACATTAATAACTTAATAAAAGAGATTTTCATAACAAAGAACTGAATTTGTCTTACCTGCAAGTAAGAAGAAGAAATCGAGCAGTGAAAGAGTTGTCACCAGCTTAAGCAAATTCCACAAAGGAGTATTCAAACCCTACGCCGACTCTGGAGTGGAGACAGTATCAAACCAACTTACAACTCCACAAAGCCGTGAAGAGCAACAAGTAAGACAAAGCTGAAACCATGGACATGTCGTGAGCCAAACTCTTAAATAAATAACCACTTGCGCAGTAAGGCTCACAACCACGAATATTCGAGACCTAAGACTAAGTAATGAGACTACACAGTTACAAACACAAGCTACGGAGCAAGCAAGCAAAGGAACAACCTCTCATGGCTACCAAGAAAACTACACAGAGCAGCCTGCAGGCCAACGAAACCCTCGGAGTCAAATGACAGGTGAATAGGGTTTTTCCTATCTTTTAAGTCGCCAATGCATGGACAAGAGTAGACCACGTGCCCTCCAAATAATTTACCATGCGAGGGCCTTGTCTATAGTCAACCTGCGCTTTCAATTACCAAATTATTATTGCCACGATCAATAACAAACTATGCAATCAACTATAGAATGTATACATATATATTCATTATTGAAACCATCACAAGGTCGACCATAGTATAAACATTTCTAAATAATGATTAGTATGTTTACTTTGCAAATCGACTTTAAAATAATTACATATTATTTGAAGCACAAACTATATCATTTGCAATCGATGGTATAAGACTAGTTACAATTTCTAATATCTAATATATGTCGTTGACTATAGGGTAAAGATGTTTAAACCTTGTCAAATAAACAATCACGAGGTTCGACCATAGTGTAAACTTTTACAAATAATGTTTTGCATGCTCAACTTGCCAATGACAATGATAATGAATCTTATCATTGTTTACAAAGTCAATTTTTTATTGTTTGTTTGTGCTTACTTGGTTCTAGCATAGTATAGGAATTTTATTTATAATGTTTCAATTGATATAGACCTTAAGTTAGAAGTTCTAGGTAGTGAAATCTACCATAGTAGTTAATATAAACTACAACTTATTATAGTGAGGCAACATTATAATATTAATTTTACAATTGTGTAAACCATGCACAAGATTTATAAATTATAGGAATAATACTGATAATGTACTTACCTATGATTTCAACTTTATAGAAGTGGTGATTAGGTAGTATTCCATCTTAACATGATGCATCTAGTTACAAAGAACCAAACTTGTAATATGTCATGGAAATTTCTAGGTAGTAAGATTCCCACAGGATGTAAGCAACAATTATATTGGTACATTATAAAATAATGTGGTATTGTATATTGTTACAATAATACATGCAACAAGGCAATAATTTAAGTACTGAAGTTTATAACTTGATGTTTAGCATATTTACATACAAACAACAGGTTAATAAATTCCATGGCTAGTAAGAAAGAGACAAAATAGAAACATGTACTCTATTGGAAATCCTTACCTTTGAGATTGATAGGAGTAATTTCATGAATAAAAGACAGTACATTTAAATATAACATTAGTGGTATGAGCACGTTAAGTAAAATTGTATGACGAAGAACTTGAGCTCTAAGTTCACAGTAAGGATATTTTTGTTTAGCTAAGTATGTTAAAGATAACAATATTTGTAGCTAAACTTTGAATATTGTCTTAGAAGTAGAACTATGGAAGAAAATTACTTTACCTAATCAGAGCTTGCTTTTAAATAATCAGTTTATTTACTAGCATATTAACATGCAACAAAATTACTTCTCGCTACCTTACAAATTAAAACTCCTACTTGAGCGATCGTTACCTGTTGAACCTGTAAGAACCAACAGTCCATCTACATTAGCATAATGCTAAGTAAGCCCCAAGTTTTCGAAGATAGATTTCACCTACTTGCCAAAAAGTAAAATTATTAGTAAAGCTAAAAGTAATCTGGATGCAAGTAATTCTTATATACCTTATGAAAATGAAAGTTGTATTAGTTATTATATTTTGAAACTAATTAATACTAATTATTAAACTGTTTCATTTTCCGCTAACCGCTAACAGTTAGTAAACTACGTATTCAAACATTTTGTGTTATCTTAAAAATTTTAAATTTCATAAACTACAACTAAACATACAAATAAGTAATCTTCAAAATTTTATATAATACATTGAATATTAAATATATGTTATATAGAAAAATCTAATCAAATAACAAATAAATGAATAAGTAGTAATGAATGAATAAGTAGTAATGATGATAAGGTTTTGGTGAGTCAAAAATATTATTTTTAACTTTGTTAATTTTTCCATAGTCAAAACATTTTACAATTTGTTCTTTATAGTCATATAAATTAATACGATGATAAAACTAAAAGGCTTAGATTCTTTAAATGTTTACATTCAATTTATAAAATATGGAAAATTTACATTAAATTACTATATGAAAATGAATTGATTTTTTTTAAATATTTAAAGAAAAATAGTAAATATTAGCTGAAATAACTTGATCGAGATATAGCTTGATCAAAGTATATATATATATATATATATATATATATATATATATATATATGTTTTTAATGAATTAATAACTCGATCTAGTTCAAATACATCAATTGAAGTATTTCAATTAATAATGATTTTTTATATAAAAATTAACGTAAGTTTTCTTAGAAGCTCGATTGAGTTTCTAGCTTAACCATACATAAACCCTCGACTGATGTATTTAAAAATAAGTGCAAAACCTCTATCGAGCTATTAGTTTGATTAGAAGCTGTAAAACAAGCCTTTAACCCATTTGCAGAAAAAATCTACAATATGAACATAATCTACACATAATGCACTTAGGCATACATTTTTTAAATGTTTTATTCTTTTATTAATTTTTTGAAACCACCCGTTGAAATTTTTATTTGCATTTTGTAGACGTGTGTGCATTAACTTTTTTTTACTTGTTATAAAACTCAAAAAACAAAAAATACCATTTTGAAGAGGACTTGTTGATCTGGGGCTTATATATCTTTTTGAAAATTTTGGTTGTGTACTTTTATGTTCTTTTATTTTTCTTTGCGCTAATTTGAAGTTGTGGGTGTGGTTTTGTAAGTGTAAGTTTGAAAGAAGAAGAAAAATATATATATCATATGAAATCAAAAACCCCTAAATTGTATGTTGATGGATAGTTGATTCATTGATTAACCTATCCGTATGGAGTCTATTTAGGGGTTAAAGGCTTGTTTTACAACTTCTAATCAAACTAATAGCTCTAGGCTTAAAGGCGTGGTCGCAGACATCCCACTTAGACTTAGCGAATCCTATTCTAGGCTTGTTATAGAAGATGAGCGAGTGTATAGTCTGCATTTTGGTTGTTCCATATACTGTTACATGAACACCCCTTGCCGATCCAACAATGGTACATGTCCGTTCGACTGCCAATATGCTACACCAATCATTGAATTGGCATTTACAACATGTGTCTTTTTGGCATTGTGATAAAGAATACACAATCTGTTCAATCTCCCAATGGTATACAATGCCAATAACCTACAACTAGACTAAGCGTTAGCGTTTTCTCTTTACTCGTTTGATATATACCAAATTAGTTGAATATTTGATTAATAAGGTCTGGGTTGTGACGTTAATAGTTATAGTAGATTGTTAGGTTGTACCTGTACATTTGGCTCCTCTGATTAAATCGTGGAACAATTGTCTTTTATATATTAAATATTCAAAACTAAACCTTTACATTTCATATTAAATATTCAAAACTAAACCCTAACATTTCTTTGCTGATCAAAAGTTGCAACTCTGGTCAAATATACAACTGCAATGAAGAAAATATTTTGTAACAGCTACATAATGCCTAAATATGATTTATATTTTCAAAAATCTGAGTTTAGGTTTATGCATTGATCCTTACAATTTTATTTGTTGACAGATTTGAGTTTTTACCCTTGTTTAGAATGCCCTTTCACTTTTTAATTTGATTTATTATGGCATGAAATGATCCCACCACTAACAAAAAATAGAAGGAAATCGTACAAGAAAATAATCCATAAGCAACAAATATAATCCCTTAAGAGAACCGTAGCTTTAACATTTTGAATGAAGTGTTTCATTGCAAATCTAAATATTATAATCTTAATATTTATAACATTAGAATCAAATGGTTCATTAAAGAAAATGTAAATATAAAAAATATATATAAATACTAAAATCTTAGTGATATTTATTAGCATTGAGAGAAGCATATCTTTTGATATTTATGCATATTGAAAGAACAATAGTTTTAACATTGGAATCAAATGATTAGATATTGATATTTATGTATAGTTCAAACATTGAAATAAAATGATTTTAAAATCTTGATATTTATGCACAGTTCAAGCATTTTTTTCACATAGAAGCACAAAATAAAGACTAACTATACTAGCTTACTGTATAAAAGGTAACAATATGAAAATCTTGATGGCTATGAACAGTTCAAGCATTTTTTCACTATAAAGATATTAGAAATATTAGAAATATACATTGCGGAATCTGTCACTCCTAAAGAAAGAAAAATACATTGAAGACAGCGAAAAACATTAAGCTTTTGAGCCAAATTATATATTGGCTTCCCGGGGAAAGGTGAGTGCACGAAATAATGTTAAAAATTATAATTAATAACATAAAGTGAATTTGCAGAATAATATAAAAAATTATAATCACTTGTTAATAATAATATAATAGCATTGCTTTGGTTTAAGTTGAACTATATTTGATAGTCTCCTCTAAAAATTGTGATTTTTTTTAATAATGCATTTATGATATATAATATTAAATCAACTTCATAATGTGTATTATAAGCCATGTTGTTATATTTATATATAGCATTTACATAGAGAGGTGCAAAGGAATGTCGAGAAGGTAAAAATATTTACTGTTTTCGTAACTGAATGAATGATCTGTTGATTTTACTTAATAAAATTTGTTTTGTTGTTCAGAGTTCCATTTTCCACAGTACGGAATGTAGAATTCCTAAAACTAATTGTCACATTTTATTTTCATATCGAAGTTATGCATTCCGCTTTCTGCATTGCAGAATACATAAATTTGAAAACAGATAAGTATGCCCATCAATTTAACATAAATGTGAAAGAGATTTGATAACTTATCAACTCAAATTACTATCGATCAATTAAAATTAATTAACAATAAGTTAAGTATTCAGAACATTCAAGATTAACTTGTATCTAAAATGTCAATTGAAAAATTAACATTGATTATAATATTTGTTGTAGAATCATTTGCAGAAATAGATAAAAGTTTTAATTAAATAAATTCATTTTAAAACAGATACACAGATCATAAACTGTAGATCAGTGCTTATAATTTGCAAATGAGTTAGACAGTGACAGTGAATAATCTGCAAAGGAGAATCAATATTTATCAAATAAACTTTCAAATAACATAGCTGTATGAATATAGGTATGCAAGAAATTACAAACTCTGGATTAAACAGAGTATCTTCAATCCTTTGTGCCGATTTCTCCCTCCAGAAATTCCCCCCTAGTCCATGAGAAATCTACCCTTTAAATAATTATTACAAAATAATGAATCCCCATGAAACCGAGATGATAAAATCCATATAGAACTAGTGACCAAGAAAATCTAGCCACCTCATCCAAAACTCCAACAATTCGTCTATGTTTAGGTAATTGGCAGATTCAAACCCAAGCTGAACATTGCACCTAAAGTTCTCCATTTCATTTTTGGCTAACTTATGCCAAAGGCAGATGAAAATATGGATCTTGCCTTACATAGTAAGTGGCTTCCTTATCAACTAATCCACATCTCCGATGCTGATATGATCAAGTCCTTTAATCTTTTCCTTAGCTTCTTCACATCTATGTTCCACCTGCTCGATCATTAACTTCAGAGGACACGCATTCTCAATTAGCTCCATGATGCTATCAACTGCATACCATATTCTCCCGCAAATTGCTTGTGCTTTCTGGATGGACTCTTCAATCATCTCATTCAAATCGATCCAAGCACGTAGAACAGTTCTGAACTTCTTCAATTGAAAACTGCTATGGGTAGTGATACCTTCTGGCTTGTCTTTCATATACCTTTTCCAATCCAAAATATCATCATAAGATTTGGAGGCCCGTTGTCTCTTGGTTGTATGTTCCTCCAAGGTGACAGACATTTTGTCAAAAACAACATAAGTCTCAAAAATGTCATCCAGGGTCCTAAACATTTCAATTATTAAGTCATGATGCTCCTGATTGACCTGGATAGCCAAATATTGAAACTCCTGCTAAGAGAACCTAAAGAATGCAGAGGAAGTTGCACTTGCAGTTGCATCTTCAGATTTTTTTACCAGCAAGGCTATCCTTTGGATATTAGTGACATTTGTAGTTTTTTCATTCTGCAATTCATCCTAGAGAGAGGCATTCTTGAGATGTAACTCTTTAAACTTCTCTTCATATGCTTTCTCCAGATTTGCCACCTAAGTTTTATGCTCTCTCTTGACCTCATCTAGTTCTTCCTCCAGCCTCTTCATTTCTTCTTTCCTTTTTTCAAACTCCTTGTTCAGTGTGAGAATTGCATCAAGGTTGGCACCTGTGAAAGCACCCAAAACTGTGGCTGAATCCACTGCATCAATCTGAGGGTCACTAGACTGTTGAGTCAAGATTATTTGATTGGTGATAGGTGTAGACAAATCACCATGATTCCTACTTCTCTTCTTTCCTTTCCTTACCACTTCCTTGGACGACCTGCTATAAAAATAATCTCCAAGAGGGACTACATTGTCTTCATCAAACTCATCCACTAACTGAGTAAACGAAGAAGTTCCACTCACTGTTGAAACCAATGAGTATGTCTGAGTAATGGTGGAAGGTGGCATAGGCATGGTAATGTGGGAAGTAGCGAAGGGATAGGAGAGGATCTTATCATTTGTAGGTTCAGAGATTAGAGAAAGGGTCTAAGTAGAGGGTCCGAATAGTGGAATACCAATGTTAATGGTTGAGAGTGATGATGAAGGTAATATAACCCACTCAGGAATAGCAGAAGATGACAAAACAAATGAGGGTAAGTGCAGAGGGATAGTGAAAGATTGGGTTACTGCAATAGTGGATGGAGGAATGGGATGTTGATATAGGCTGATTGGTATGGAAAGAGGTGGTGAGATCAAAGAGTGATAGAGCTGGGATAATGAGGATGATGGGGTCACCCCAGTAGGCAAAGTGGAAAGAGTGTGGATGGATGAGAGGAGGAGCTCTCCAAGTAATGAAACAGGAGCAAAAGTAGTTTTCGAGATCTTGGGATGTGGAATGGAATCTTCCACTCCATTATCACTGAAAAAATCTACAAATGTCTGTAAAGGTTGAGTCACTTCCTCGATGACAGGCACAGATTAATGCATTTCTTCTTCAGCATCAAAGTCAATAAGATCAATGGTGGGTATCTGAGAAATAGTCACCTGAATCCTCTTCTTTTCAAATGGCTTATTATCAACTACTACTTGTTCATCACTTACCTGGGTAACTATAGTAGTCACCTGAATGTCAGAAATAGGCTTAACAGTTGCAGCTGCTTGATTATCCAATACATAAGTTATATGTGCCAATTTCTACTTTGATTGTTGAGAAGTATGCATCAGAGCTTTCAGTTGCTGAGAAACTGCCACCTGTGGAAGATATTCCATAGGATATTTGCCCTTATTCCCATCTGTATAAGTGGCTACTGATAGAAATTTTGTTTGTTGGGCTTCCTTCTCTTCCATGTCCTTCTTCACCTTTTCAAGTAGATCAATTTCAATAGCTCTGTAGCTCAGAATCCTAGCTTTAAGCTCCTGCTGATGTTGTAAAATGTGGCTCTGTTCCTCTTTGATCTTAGCCCTGGACAAGACCTGAGAAAATGTATTCATCCCCTAGTAAATAGAGTCATCGGGTATTTCTTCATGAACATGCCCACCCTTTATATGGTTCTGCTTGTAGTGGGCATCGAGAAACCCCTTAGGGTCATGTCTCCTTTTAAGAGAAAAGCCAAGCTTCAAAGAGGCTATTTGATCACCTAACACTATAGCCCAAGTTGAAGTTGGTGCAACCAATGATCCAAGATTCAGAGGAAATTTAGGCCATCCTTTTCTCTTAGGAGCAACAAGTTTCATGTAGACACCATCAGTGATGGTCTGGAAAGAGACCTCTTCAAGAACTAGCCTGTTAGGAACTATATTGGGAAACATATGAATAGTATTGCCACCCCAATATCTAATATATGAAAAAGACTCACCGACATAGAAGTCACCCATTGTGGCAATGAGATATGTGTCTTCAGCTGAAAAGGCAGGAGCTTCCACTTTGAATATCTTGAAATAAATGGTTCCCATGAAGTGTTCACAGATGTCATAGAACGAAGCCATATAGTTGTTATCCCACAATTTCGAATAGTAAATTGGTATAGGAGGGGTTGGTAAGGTCCAGTTCCATCCCAAGTGGGGATATTGGAACTCTGTGCAGAATACGTCAATGATAAAGGCCGAAAAGAAGAAATTGGGTTTCTTCCGAGAAGTAGCCTTTTGATAATCTTGGATAGCCATTTTAAGATCCAGTGACAAGATAGAAGCCCATGGGAAAGATTCACCAGTAGTTAGGACGTGATGGGCCACTGGAGCCCATTCAACTTTAAAAACAGAGCAATTGGGAAGACCATAAAGCCTGCATAACATGGCTTCCAGTAAAGAATAAGGTTCCCTAAACCAGGTGACAAGGTACCAGTCGTCAGGCCTCGACGAGAACTTATTAGGTTCATTCATCCAGGATTTTAGCATTTCATTTAAATTGTACCTAGTTTTTTAGGATTGGGCAAACTCTGCATTGAGGGGTTGTATAGCCGGTTTAAGACCATAAGCTTTGGTAAACACCTCTAGACGAAAAGTGGCCAACTGTGACCCTGTGTTATCATTAAATGACTGGTATTTAGGGTTTGCATTGTCCACAATCCATTTAATTGGGTCATTGTAAGGGAGGATAGAGGGTCTGGCAGCGATGGCATGTAGACCAAGATCCTTAATTTTCTGATAAGCCAACTGGTCGTTTTGAATGTCTGAAAGGTTGTCATTATAAAAAATTGAGTAGATTCTGGACCAGTCAATTTGGTAAGTTTCAGTGACTCTACCACTAGTGTCCGAGAATTGTCAGCATGTATTTGTGGGTGCTTTTGTAGCGAGTGGTTCGAGCCATTCTTGAAATTGAAAAACTGTGTTTAAACGTATAAGCAAGAAATCGAGTCTAATTCAAACAAAGAGACAGTAAACAATTAAACAAAGATATGAGTAAGAAACCAACCTGAAATCAACCGGGACTATAAAAACGTTCTCTGGTAAAAAAATGCAGTGAAAACCCATGCAGCAAATTAATTTGTAACAATAAAAATGGTAAAGAAAATATAAAGGACCTGCGTATACATACATACATACATACATACATATATATA